>JAHTLZ010000008.1:19066519-19079687 GCA_023846285.1 Phrynocephalus versicolor | reverse complement strand
ATCTATCTATCTATCTATCTATCTATCTATCTATCTATCTATCTATCAGGGGGCCCAAGGCAGGTGAAAATATTAAAATGAGAGAAATTAAACACATAATAAGTTAAAGATGGTAAATTCAACCCATTAATCTATATACTAATTAAAAGACGGTGGAATAATGAGTAGCAATAAAACCACATTAAAAACAGTATTGGAGTTCAGGAGCCTCACATTTTCTCTCCTTCTACACCAGAAGATCAAGAGAAATGAGGGGTCTGGGCCCCTCCCATGTGGTCACTCGGTCACCATCCCCATGTGTCACAATGCAGGATATGTCACAAAAATGCCGGTGGGGGTAGGTTGAGGGATGGCAGCCCCTACTTGGCATGATTTTAGGTGCCCCAGCTAGTGTCAGGGGCAGAAAGCCTCATGGCAAGAAGTATGGTATCAATTTAAAAACAAAGCCAGGTTTCTAGCTCACTTGAATCTATCTATCTATCTGTATTCTTGAAGGCTTTCATGGCCGGGATCTGATAGTTGTTGTGAGTTTTTCAAGCTGTTTGGCCGTGTTCTGGAAGTTTTTCTGTCTGACATTTTGCCAGACTCTGTGGCTGGCATCTTCAGAGGGCAAGGAGCTCAGGGAACTAAGAATTCCCTCTGTGCTCTGGGTTATAATGTGTGTGAGATTGGGGGGTTTTCAACAGAGGAAACTTGTCCTATGCAGAAAAATAGGTGTTACTCATTGTATTCTGATGAAGAAACTAAGAAGTTTCCACCGGCCAACAAACACCAGACTGAGCTCCAGGAAGCAGCCCCCTCGTTTTCATCTGCCGGCAGCATCTGTCTTTAACCGGTGAGAGGAGTTGGAGACAGACAGACAGCCGGGCCTTGGAGGGGAGTGGCTACAGGGGAGGGACTTGGTCTCCCAGCTATTTTAGCTGCCTCTTAGCCTTGCTGAGGCCTTACCACCGGCTGAGGCCTTACCATCTTCAGAAAAGATGGCGGGCGGCAGCAACTCCCTTTCGTCTTCGCTCTTGCATCCGAGCGTTTTTTCGTTTTTTGGGAACTTGCTGCCTGAATTTTTGTTTTCCTTTTAAATTTTGTTCCGCCGGAGATGTTTGGAGAGGTTAGTCGGGGGGTTATGGGGGTTTTAAGGGGGTTTTAAGGGGGCTCAGTATCTTACCATCTGGGTAGACGGACCGTTGTTGTCCGGCTTACCTTGCTGGGCGTCCCCCCCCTTCCCTTTTCCTTTTCCTTTATTTCTTTCTTTTATCCACCCCTCCTCCTTTTCCCCACTTATTTACGTGGGGTTCCCTGTCCTTTGAGGGGCCTGAGGGGTCTTCCCCGTGGCTCGGGGTGGACTCGTCAGTGGTGCGGGTCGCCCTCCCGACGGTCCTGAGGGCTCGGGAATGGCCGGCTCGGCTGCCTCCCGTCCGCCCCGGACCCGGAGTGGGGAGTTCTGCGGCTTTCCATCCCGCCTCCCCTTCGTTTGCGGCGGGTCTTTCCATCTGCCGCCTTGGGTTCGGGCAGCAACTCGGCTGCCGGTGACTGCCTGGACGCCGCTTTGCGGGGGATCGACATGGCGGCGCTCAGTGTTTTTCCCAGCCGCCTCCCGGACTTGGAAAGGAGACTGCTGGCGGCTTCCCACCCCGCCTTCCTCTCGCTTGCGGCGGGTTCTCCATTGCCCGCCTTGGTCTCGGGTAGCAATCCGGCTGCCGGTGACTGCCTGGGCGCCGCTCTGCTGGGAGCCGACACGGCGGCGCCTGGCATTTTCTTCCAGCTGCCACCCGGACCTCAAGAGGAGATCTTTGGCGGCTTCCCACCCCGCCTCCCTCTCGTTTGCAGCGAGTTCTGTGCCTGCCTTGGTCTCGGGTAGCAATCCGGCTGCCGGTGATTGCCCGGGCCGTTTTGTTGGGAACCGACATGGCGGCGCTTGGCTTTCCCCTCGACCACCACCCGTCCGACTCGGACCTGGACCCGGAGTGGGGAGCTCTGGTGGTTCTCCATCCCGCCTTCCCCTTGCAGTGGCGGTTTTTCCGTCTGCCGCCTTGGATTCGGGCAGCAACTCGGCTGCCGGCGATTGCCTGGGCGCCGCCTTGCTGGGAGCCGATATGGCGGCGCTCAGTGCCCTCTCCAGCCGCCACCTGTGTGCTCCGGACCTGGAGCGGGGAGCGTTGCCGGCCTCCCATCTTGCGGCAGGCCAGCCGCGCTCTGTCTCGGGCGCCGATGTGCCGCCGTTGACCATATTTATGGGCGGCGGGCCGGTCTTGCTGTGCTGCCCCCGGATCCATCGGGGGTGGCAGCCTGGTCCTGTGGATCGGCCGCCGGATACCTACTTGGGCGGCAGGCCGGCCGCCGGCGAGCAGCCGATCTGTCGCCGTCGTCCATCAATTGGCGACGCTTCACCCGTTGGCTCCCCCTATCGATCACCAGCTTCGGGGGTAAGGAAGGACAGTCTGATAGACTATCCGGGCATGGCCTTCGGTGCACCTTTGTGGGCGGCATTTCGGCCGTCGGGGTGCCATTGTCGTTTACCATCTGGGGTGGTGGATCGACGGGGTGCAACCTTCGGAGACCATCTGAGATGGCAGGCTGGCTGCCAGTGTACTGCTGCCTTTGTCACCTGGGCGGCGGGCCATGCTGCGGGCTGTTGGGTGTCCCCTCTTTTCCCCTCTTTTTCCCTCCTTAGTCCTTTATGGTGTCCTTAGCCCTTTCCTCCATCCTCCCTATCTAGCCTCTCCCAGGATTCCATCTTCCCTCTGGCGGTTATATCTTTTATGGTTATTTATTATTTATTGTTGTTTGCTTACTTATTACTTATTATTGTATCTGCTGTATTTTGGGTGTTCTTATTGTAGGAGTGTTTTAGTTGTTGATTTTATATTGTAACTTAGATTTGTGTATTTCTGTTAGTTTTTTTTTTTTTAAGGGGCCGCCATGTCCGCAGGGACTCATATTCCAACTGTGTCGGGCCGTGGGCGGTACGCTTGTAGCCGTGGGGTTAGTCGGTTGAGAAGAACACGGGTCAGGCAACTTGTGCCTGTCCCTCGTTCTGACCCCCCGGCTCCCTGTCACGTGTCCAGGAGTCACTCCCCCAGCGCCCCCGGCCTTTCCTGTCTCCTGTTGAATGCCAGGTCAGTCCACAATAAGATCCCCGTCATATATGATGCCATCTTTGACGGGCGGGCTGACCTGGCCTTCATTACCGAGACCTGGGTGGGTGATGATGGGGGGGCCTCGCTCTCCCAGCTTTGCCCGCCTGGGTATCTGGTTCAGGGGGTGGGAAGGTTGGGGGGACAGAGGGGAGGGGGGTCGCCATCGTCCATCGGGATTCTTTACATGTTAGCAGGACCTCGACATTGGTTAGCCAGGGTTTAGAATGCCTTCACTTGTCAGTGGGGCAGCGGGACAGATTTGGCATTGTGCTGGGCTACTGTGCTCCCCGCAACCCAGCTCAATCCCTACCAGAGCTCGCGGAGTTCATCGCGGCTGCACTTTTGAGGTCCCCGCGCCTTTTGGTGGCAGGTGACTTCAATGTGCATGTTGGCGGTGGACTTTCCGGTGCAGCTCTGGAATTCATGGAAACCATGGCTTCCATGGGTCTGTCCCAGCATGTTGTATGTCCCACCCACAGGTCAGGCCATACCCTGGATCTGGTGTTTTCCTCCATGTCGGGGACTTCGAGTCTGGAGGTGGGGGATTTTATCTCCTTACCTGTGTCATGGTTGGACCACCACCTGCTTTCTTTTTCCCTGGCGATCGCGGCCCCCCCTCGCGGGGACCAGCGGCCTCCTGTCTTGGCCCGCCCCCGTAGACTGATGGACCCCCAGCGGTTCCAGGAGGTCTTCGGGGAGCTTTCTGGTGGACTGACTGGCGCTCTGGCCAAGGTTGTGGCCAACCACTGGTTTGAAACAGCTGCCAACACAATAGACCGGATTGCCCCTAAGTGCCTTCTCCGGTGCCGAGCCCGGCACTCACCGTGGTTCACGGGGGAGCTCCGGGCAATGAAGCAGGTGAGGAGAAGGTTAGAGCGCAGCTGGAGAAAAACCCGGACGGCAAGTAGTAAGGCTGCTGTTGACTCCCAGACTAGTCGCTATTCCAACACGATCACGGAAGCCAAGTCATCGTTTTTCTCCGTGAGAATTGGTGAGGCCTCTAACCACCAGGCGGAGCTCTTCCGGGTGGTTCGGGACCTCACCAATCCTAGTCTGGCTAAGCCTCCTCCTACTGATTTCAGTAGTGAGAATTTTGCAGCCTTTTTTAGATCTAAGATTGAGGCCATCCGTGCCGGCTTTGACTCCGGTTGCGGTAGCACTGCCCCGGCATCCCCAGTTGCTTGTCTGCCTTCGTCGCCTCGGTTGGAGGAGCTTGGGCCTGTTTCTGCTGTCGAGGCCTCCAGGGCTATGGCGCACTGCCTGCCGGCGTCCACTCCTTTCGACCCTTGCCCCTCCTGGCTTATTAAAGCTGCCAGCGGGACCATGGCTGAATGGGCTTCTGCCATCGCCACCGCCTCTTTCAGCGAGAGGGTTTTTCCCTCTCGTTTGAAGGAGACGGTGGTTAAGCCCATTCTCAAGAAGCCGGGCCTTGCGGCGGACAATTTAGGCAACTATCGTCCGATCGCTAACGTCCCGTTTATGGGCAAGGTCATCGAGAGGGTGGCGGCGGTCCGGCTGCAGTCATACCTTGAGGATCGGCAGTGCCTCGATCCATGCCAGTCAGGGTCCAGGCCCCGTCGGGGGACCGAAACAGCTTTGGTCGCCCTGCAAGATGACCTGCTCCGGGCGGCCGACAGGGGTTGCTCTACCCTGTTGGTCCTCCTGGATCTGTCAGCGGCCTTTGATACCGTCGACCACGGTATCTTACTGGATCGGCTCTCTGAGGTTGGAATCGGGGGCACTGCTCGCAGTTGGCTCCGATCCTTCCTGGAGGGCCGTCCCCAGTATGTTCAGCATGGGGGGGGGAGCTGTCGGCCCCGTGGGTTCTCCCTTGTGGGGTCCCGCAGGGGTCGTCGCTCTCGCCGTTGCTGTTTAACATCTATGTAAGGCCGTTGGCTGGGGTCATTAGGAGTTTTGGAGTGTGCAGTCATCAGTACGCTGATGACACGCAGCTCTATCTCTCCTTTTCCACCTCTGCAGTGGAAGCTGTGAGGATCCTCGATGGGTGCCTGGATGCCGTGCTGACTTGGACCGGGGCGAACAGGCTTAAGCTCAACCCCGGGAAGACGGAGGTCATGTTCTTTGGGGGCTCGCCGTCTGGGTACGGTGGCCCTTTTCCCTCTCTGGGGGGAGTTTCCCTCCAGCCTGTGGAAAGGGCGTGGAATCTGGGCGTGGTCCTGGACCCGGCGCTGACCATGGAGGCCCAGGTGGCGTCGGTTACCAGGGCCGCGTATTACCATCTTCGCCAGATCGCCCAGATCCGCCGGTACCTGGACAGTGACTCTCTGAGAACAGTGGTCCAGGCGCTGGTGATCTCGAGGCTGGACTACTGCAACGCCCTCTACATGGGGTTGCCCTTGACTCTTCTCCGGCGTCTGCAGCGGGTGCAGAATGTGGCGGCCAGGCTGGTGGCTGGTGTGCGTCGTTACGACCACATCACCCCAGTCCTGGCCCGCTTGCACAGGCTGCCCGTTTCGGCCCGGATTAGATTCAAGGTCTTGGTTTTAGTTTATAAAACCCTCCATGGCTTGGGACCGGACTACCTGACAGAGCGTATCGCTCAGCGATCCACCTCGGCCCGACCTGTTCGGCAGGTGCGAGCACACTCGCTGCGGGTTGCCACCCCTCGAGAAGCCCGGAAGTCGGTCACCCGGAACCGGGCTTTCTCAGTGGCAGCCCCCTCCTTATGGAATTCCATCCCTAGCGAAGTGCGCTCTGCAGAGTCCCTGCTGGCCTTTCGAAAAGCTGTAAAAACTTATTTATTTCGAGAGGCCTTTGGCGAGCCCTGAAATTTTTTTTTTTTCCTTCTGTTAGGTCCCGCCATCTCTAATGCCCAAGCAACCATGTTAAGTGTTTTATGTTTATGTGTGTGCTTGGTTGATAGCTATTACGCTGCCGGGTTTTTTGGATGCACCGGGTTTTTAATTGTTTAGTTATTTTGTTGTATATTTCATAATTATTGTTTGTGTTTATTGGCGCTTGCTCGCCCGTGTAAGCCGCTTAGAGTTTCGTACGAAAGATAAGCGGGGTATAAATACAATAATAAATAAAATAAATAAATAAAGTCTCAATGCAAACAGGGGTAGCAATTCCAGAACAGAATCAAAGAACATGAAAGACACTGCAGACTAAAACAACCTGAAAAAATCAGCAGTAGCTGAACACACCCCTTGAAACAAACTGGACATGAAATCCTCTTTCAGGACACAGTGGTGGTACTGGAAAACACTACCAATCACTATGTCAGGCTACACAGTGAAACCACTGAAATCCACAAACATAACCACGGTTTAAACAAAAAAGAAGAAAGTCTGAAAAAGAGCAAAGCCTTGCTTCCAGTACTAAAAGCTGCAAAGTGCAAAAGGTCAAAGCTCAATGATTCCCACCCAGCCACAAGCTTTATTTCACTGTCTGCTTGGAGGAAAAGTCCAGTAGGGAGGACCAAGATTTGACAGGAATGCAGAGAGGGTACTCGGTTTTGACCTGACTTTCCTTATGCAGCAGAGCGTATCTGCTAGCTTGGATGCTCCAGGTAGGACTGGTCTCTAAGTGCCTTGGACCAGGACAAGAGGCATTTGGTGGGGCCACTGTGAGATACAGGAAGCAGGACTAGATGGGCCCTTGGCCTGATCCAGCATGGCTCTTCTTATGTTCTTATGTTCATCCTTACACTGTGCTTTGCTTGCATGCATGTTGGGAGGTGAGCGCGGGATGGCCCATGGCCCAAAGAAGTCCCGCTTCTGATACGGCCCTCCTCCCGTGAGAAGCGTTCAAGAAGGTGGTTGGAACATGGAACTCGGAACCTCAGGGAGCCACGTCGTGGAAGCGTGGCATTTCTCTTCATGTGCCTCTCTTTCTCATTCAAAAAAAAAAAAAAATCCCCCAAAGAAAACCAAACAAGCTCCAGAGAAAATCTCTTTTTAAAGTTCAGAAGCAGGAGTTGGATCTTAGGACGGCACCTGTTTAGAACTCTTGTTCCCATCGTCCCCTTGCTAGCATGCTTTCCAAACTGTGTACCAAACACACCGGGAGCGTTCACAAGAAATCCATGTGCCTTTTTCAGGTCTGACCAAAAAGTGACAATAACATAGTGGGGCGTGGCTCTCTCTCACCCCCCACCCCACCCTGTCCCATTGAAAAACAGAGTGCTTTTGTTTTATCATCATTATATACTCTGGAAAATAAAATATATTGATTCACTGTTGGTGCCTCATGGTTGCGAAGTGTGTTTTGGTGACCACGGCATGGGCAGCTGTCCTCCCAGGAAGGGCGTGGTGCTGGCCGTTGGGTTCAACCACCTGGAGGCTGAAATATGAAGATGCCAAAATTAGACTAGAACAGGGATGGAGGTGAAGCCTGGTGTTATCTGACCCTCTTCTTGACTGACTGGAGGGTCCCCAAGAAGAGAAAAGGGGGTTTCTTTTCTCTGTCATTGCAGGGGTGGCCACTAATTTGGGGGCACCCAGCGGCCTTTCAAGAAGAGGATGGATGCTCAGCCCCCAAACCTTCCTCGGGTATCGTCGGGCTCCGTTCAGGACTTGAAAAGCATTGGCTACGGAAAAGTGACGTGTCCAAAGCCCGGGTCCCACCGCTCTGCTGTGAAAACATGAATTTTTCATTGTCTCCACAGAGTTCTAAATGCAGAGGCAGCTGCCTTCCTGGTGTCCCTCACCATCTGTAGTAGGGTGGGGTGGATTTCCCTTGGGAGTAGAGATGTGAAGGCTTGTGGGGGACAGAATTTTTTGGGGGGAAATCGGTTTTTTTCTGTTTCTTTTTTCTGAAGATGTTTTGTCCCCCCCCCCCCAAAAAAAAATAGGGAAAAATAGGGAAAAATCATTATGGAATGTTTTATTTTAACGAATAAAATATTTTAAAACAGAGTGTTCAAATATTTCCCAAATAATTTCTAAAAGACATCATTGAAACTTAGTCCCACTCCCTTCTATACATCTCCTCCCCCTCTCCAATTCTTTTTACGAAAATAAGGTTTTTATTATATTTTTATTTAATAATGTGGAGAGGAAATATAAATAATTGCTAATTCTGGATTTTAAAACATTGTTTTGTAGATGATATTTGTTTTTGGTTCCACATAAACTAGTAATCAGTTCAGAAGTTTGTTCCTCCCTTTGTTACTTACAATTACAAATAAATTTACCGTCTGGCACTTATTTTTAAAAATACTGTTCTAATCCTTGCTTAAATGTTTCAGTCTCGTGTGTGTGTGTGTGTGTGTGTGTGTGTGTGCGTGTGTGTGTGTGTGAAAGAGAGAGAGAGAGAGAGAGAGAGGCTGATACGTCACATCCCTCTCGCTGCAGTTCGCGGCCCCGTTGGAGACCGGTTCGAAGGAACAGAACCTCACGTCCTTGTGGGGTCAATCCGAGTGTGAAGGAATGTAACCTCACGTCCTTGTGGGGTCAATCCGAGTTCAAAGGAACGGAACCTCACATCCTTGTGGGGTCAATCCGAGTTCACCCCGACCACACCCCCTGAACTGCGCTCCAAGCGGGGCGAGAGATTCCCGTCCTGGAGCTCGGGAATCTTTTCAATCCACTTCTCGATCCGTGTTGAAAACCGATTTCAACACGGAGGCAAGTTCACCTCGGCTCGAGGAAGGACGTGAAAGTAACCACCTAAGTCAGAAAGCTCCAGCCTGTTACCAGCTTCATCGATGGGAAGGGAATCCCTTACCTGTACAGGAGTCCCAAGTGCTGCCATTTGGAGACAAGCTTGCATACTTGGCAAAAACTCAGCTACAACCATAATAAGGCTCTTCCCAGCTTCATGGTATTGAGAAATGCTGGAAGAGTGTCAGCCTTGTGAAGCAAGATCAGCAGCCTGGGCCATGGATTAAAAGATATGCTAAGTAAACACACCCTCTTTTTAGACTGAATCACATTGTTCTGTCATTTATAGTCAACAAGGACGGTGGGGTGACACTTTGCAAAAGGAGTGCAAAAGAGGGTCCTGGTTGCTTAGAAACCAACACTTGTATGCAACTCAGGGTAATTATAAAACCAAGAAATAACCTTCCATGCTAAGCACGTGGTGGGCGGATCAGAAAGCAATCTGAGTAGCTTCTTCTGATGTCCTTGTTCCTCAGGGTCAGCTATTTCCCTGTCCGGACCCAGTAACAAAAATACCCGGAGGGGCACAGGAAAAGTCATCTCTCATATACTTGCTGAGGTTCCACCTCCGAGATGCAGGAGATCATTTCAACGCAAAGAGGCTGCTCCACTTCTCTTCTTCCATGCTAGTGTGTTACTAGGTAACAGAGCACAAAAGATGTTGTTGTGGAGTCCTCAGCATGTTGAAAAGAGGTCACTGGTTGATAGGGAGAAAACTGAATTGGAAAAATAGGCTGGGAAGGCAATTAAACACAGTAAGGGGCAAGGAGGGACATGAGACTCTTTCATTGAACAGGAGCAGTGGGACAAGGAGGTCTTTTTCTCCTCTGCTCCTCATAGTAGACCTTTGGGCCTCCCACTGAAGTCAGAGTCAGAGATATCTATGATGCATAACTTAGTTGGGTTCCTCTGCCTGATGGCCCTATGACTGAGTGGACTCCAAAATGTGTGCTCTCATCAGGACTTGCAAATTCAAGGCCGTGGCTTCCTTGATGGCAGTGGTTCCTAACCTTGGGTCCCCTGATGTCCTTGGATTACAACTCCCAGAAATCCTAGCCAACCCAGCCAGTGGCGAAGACTCCACCTGACTCATCTCTCTGAAATGGGAATTGGGGGCATTGCATTAAAGTGGCTCCAGTCCTTCCTGCAGGAAAGAGTGCAGAAAGTGGTGTTTGTGATTCATTTTTGACACCACGGCCACTGACCTGTGGAGTTCCCTAGGGTTCTGTTCTGTCTCCTATGTTATTTAACATTGATATGAAATGATGGACTACCTGTTATGTGTCTTTCATATTAATCTATATGATCACCTAGACTTTGTGTTTACAACCACTTATAACGTGTGATTACATTGACACTATGTTGCAATGTTCGTTTCCATCACTCATAAATTTACATGGAACTTTACTCTCCTTTTAACTGCTCATGATCTCTTGTAGCTTTAATGTAATGTGGTCTTTTAATTCTGTAAGTAGAGATGGGCACAAATAGAAAAAATGACATTTCGGTTTTTCATTTTTCGCTGCGTGTCCATTTTGGTTCGTTTTCATTTTCCATGAATTTTTTGAAAGAAAATTGTTTTGTTTTTTCATTTTTCATTTTTCGTTTTTACCTGCTTTTTGCGCAACTTAAAGCATTTCCGCGCGTGGACGTCCCCAACGCCTCAGACCAGAGGGAAAACACTAAAAAAATGGATGCTGGCAGAGACACAGTATAGACTAGGTACGCAGGGAGGCTGCAAAGGCAGCGGCGGGCATTGCCCAGGGTACAAGGCAGCTACAGAGTGACTGCACTGCGGGGCAGGGGAGGGTATTCACTGAGAGGTACACACACACACATGGAGGCTGCAAGAGAAATCTCTTCTTTCTCTCCTCTAAGAGCCAGGCTGCAGCCAGCAGGAACACAGACACACACACCTGCCTGGGTGGCCTAAAGTAACGAGTTGCAGAGACAGTAATCCCACCCTAACTCCCACCGCAGACTGAAAGGGGGACAGGGGCTGCCAGAGCTTTTTATGCCCTCTGTGGCTGCCCCACCTACCTGGTCTGCAACCTGGGTATGCTATTGGTTGAAGTCTTCCAAGAATTTACATGATTCCATCACATGGCTTGCATCCATCTTGTGGCTGGGATCCATTTTGTGTCATCCTTAAAGGGTAAAGAAAAAAATACATCACGATGGGAGAAAGACAAAAACAAACGTTTTAAGGACCTCAGCCCCCTTGTAGGTAATAATTTCAAATAATTATCACTGCATTTTCACGGATGTCCAGGGCATTGTAATACCCAAGAAATCAATATTAGGCATCTAGGAGCCATTTTGGGTCAATGTCCCCTAACTCCCCTTAAAGGAAAACAATACAGCGATCTAAGAAAAGACATAAATGCACGTTTTAAGGACCCCAACCCCCTGCTAGGTATTATCAGGCAGAATAAATAATTATCGCTGGGTTTTTATGGATATTCAGGACGTTTTTTAACATTTAAAAACAGCTCATTTCATTGAGTGTTGCCATTAACGAAAACGAAATGTAATGAACCTAATTTTCATGGTTCTGTTCGGTTTGTTCCAATTTCATCACAATTTTCGTTATTCATTTCATTACGTAATGAAACAAATAACGAATAATGGAACATTTTTTTTTGTTTCGTGCCCATATCTAGCTGTAAGATGTCCATCAATTCCCAATTCTCAATACTTGAATGTGTCTTAATTGTACTGAACTGTATATTATCCCTTACTACTGTAAGCTGTCTTGGGTCCTTTTCCAAGGAGCAAGGTGGGGGTAAAAATACTATAAAATAAATACAGTGGTACCCCAACTTAAGAGCAGTTTGACTTAAGAGCAATTGGACTTAAGAGCGGAAAACTGTTGGCATTTTGACTGCTGCCTTACAAATTTTAGATATAGTCTGGTTGACTTACAAATATTTTTTCATATTTTTTATTTTTAACATATTTTTCAATTTTTAAGATAGGTACTATGACTAAAGAGTAGTTCGACTTAAGAACATGCCTTCGGAATGGATTAAATTCGTAAGTTGAGGTACCACTGTAAATAGATAGATAAATAAATAGTTCAAGGATCAATTGGGGACCCAAGTTTGGAGACCCCTCCTTTGCGGAGTCCATCTATCTCATACCTGACCTTCCTCTTTTCCTGCTACCTTCGGCTTTTCCTAACATGATAGCCTTTTCTGGAAGGGTTTGTTTCGACATTTTTGTTTCCAGAGAGTCCATGCTTACTTCAATGTAGGACCCACCAATCTTCTCTTGAGAGGTCCAGGTAATCTGCAAAACTCCCCTCTGACATCCTGTTCCGAATGAATGAATTATGTTCCTATTGGATTTCTTCACGGTCCAGCTTTCACCTCCACAGACAGTGGCTGGGAATTCAAGAGTGTTAGTGATTTGGGGCTTTCCTTTCCAGGAACACCTCTTTCCGCTCCACAATCTTTTCATGGAGTTCCTTCTAAGCTGCTGTTCCAAGTCTCCCACATTCTCAGATGCCGTGGCTTCATGCAGTCTCTACTTGGGTCCATGATTTCCGTTTGTTTGCTTTTTTAAATGAACTGCAATGAATTCCTTTTACAATGTAAGATTCAGAGCCCAAAGGCTGGAGTTTCGTCCATTGTCCTCCTCCGTGACGACCGGCACCATTACTCATTCCCCAGAATAGACAAACACAACCTTTTTCATCTTCTTGGGGCTAGTTACGTCGAGGAAAACGCCACACCTTTCTTTCTCCCAAACGCATCAAACGTCTCTCACCGCTTCTTCCAATCAATAGTCCAGGCAGTCAGCTTGGCCAAGCACAGCCTTCATTTCTATGCACCCCTCCTTGCTTTAATTTGCTACAGGAGGAGTGAAGCAAATTGCTAATAACCCTTCCAGATGGCTGGCACACAAATACTTGGCGGCTGTGCAGGGACTATTCCCCCACACCACCCTCCTCCCTGATTTGATGTTTTTGTCTGCAGTGCCTGGCAAGGCCCTCACATCGGAATGAGGGCTGCAAAGCAAAGGATACCTCCCTCTTGAAATATCTGTTATTAGAGTTAGCTTTAGCTGCCTAGATGCCCTAAGCACATTCGATCTCGCCTGATTTCGGAAACTAAGCAGGGTCGGCCCTGGCTAGTACTTGGATGGGAGACCACCAGGGAATACCAGGTGCTGTAGGTGCCTGGAGTAGGAACTGACAAGCCACTCCAGTATTCCTGCCAAGAAAAACTCCATGGACATGGTGTCACAAAGAGTCAGTTACGACTGTAATGACACAACACACACACACACAGAGTTAGCTTTTTCTATATCCTTCCACCTTTATTATCATTATTTGCTCCAGGCTGATTTGACCATGATGATGATGATGATGATGATGATGATGATGATGATGATGATGAT
>JAHTLZ010000008.1:19034826-19058020 GCA_023846285.1 Phrynocephalus versicolor | reverse complement strand
AATAATAAATAAAAAGTACTATCAAGTCAATTCTGACTTCTGGTAACTTTTTTGGGGGGTGTTCCCCCAGAAATATTAGGAGGCCCAACCTTTGTCTCTGCAGTAGAGATGGGCACGACTTAGCGGTATTCCCGTTTCCGTTTCCGTTACTCGGTTCCGTTACTCTACGGAAACGGTAACGGGAATTACTCCGCCGGAATTCGAGCTCGAACCGACGAATGAACAATTTTGGTCTGATTTGTCGTGCTCGTTACTTGCATCGCGCAATTGCGCGATGCCACGCGGCACAGAAAAAAAGTTTTTAAAAGTTAAAAAAACCCGGTTCCCGGCCAAAAAGCAGGCGGAAAAATGCCTGCCGTGCCTCAGGGCACCTACCGGAGGGGTGGTTTATTTCTGGAGGGGGGGGTCCCGGCCTCCCCCCCTCCGTCCTGGGCTGCTCTGGTCTGGTGGGACTCGCCTCAGGCTCGCAGCCAGCAAAAAGCCCAGTCTCACCGACGGCCGCCGCAAACGCAAGCGGCACGGACGGCGCATGGGAAAAAACTTTTAAACTCTCCCCCCACCCATTCCCGGGCTAAAAAGCAGGCTGAAAAATGTCTGCTTGACTAAGGGCACCTACCGGAGGGGTGGTTTGTTTCTGGAGGGGGGGTCCCGCCTCCCCCCCGTCCTGGGCAGCCGGACTCGAGTCGCCATGCCATGCGGTGCGGGCGGGGGATCCAAAATGGGGCGGCGAACACAATATTGTTTTTGAAATCGTGGTCCAAAAACACACAAGCACAACAGAAACACGCGGACATTTATAAACTGCCAGATTTTTCACAGTACTAGTGGGTTTTTTCTTGCAACAAAATGTCTCTCCTCTCCTCCTCTGTCCTCCATTGATTTTATTTATTTTTATTTTTTTTACACCTGCGCATGTGGGAGTGGACGACCATGCAAATTTTTGGAGCCATCCCACCAATTGCATGGCCACTTGGCCATGGAGACTTCTGGGATGTGCCAAAAAGCCCCCTAAAACCTGCCCTACCCCCTAACCCTAACCCTAATCCTTGACTCCTTACCCATACGTCACAGACTGTCTTCTTAGTGGGTCAGAGAGGCACCCAGAGGTGCAACCCACTAACCCACCTTAACCCTAAGCCAGATCTACTTGCATTGCACTACACGCAAGTACGATTCCCTTCTTTGTGGGACATGGCAGGTGCGACCCAGTCTTTGACGGAGGGTCGTACCAGTGGACTGGTCTGACTGTCTGCAATAGTGGTATGCATATCCATATGGTTATGCATGCCATTTTGCAGCAGCAGGTGAGGAGGGGAGACCCCCATGTTGAGGGGTCTCTTGGAGCCTGCTGCTTCCCCTTCCTAGTGGGTGAGGATAGGAGGCACCCACGGGTGCCTCCAGGAGCCCACTTTCCGTTCCTAGCGGGCCAGAGGAGGCACCCACCCCACAGAGGTGCCTCCAGGAGCCCTCTACCCCCCCTCCAAAAAACCAGTACTAACGAAAATGAAAAAACGAAAAAACGAACTGACTAATTTTTGCGAATTTTTGCAAAAAACGGAAACGAGCCGAAACGGAACCAGCCTGACTAACGACAACTCGAATTTTTTTTTTCAAGTCGTGCCCATCTCTACTCTGCAGTCCAACACCTAAATCACTGAGCAATACAGTCAGCTTAAGGATGAGTTACTCTAATATTCGCATGGGGTCACATGGGGAAAAAGATTGCAGTCTCTGGACCAGTGATGAGCAATAGGGTAGCAGAAATATGAGCGCTCCTTAGTCCAGGAAGGAGGACTGCGAGAGCATTCATTGCAGGAGGTTTTTAGCCTATCGCATTTATCATAGTATAATTGGATTTGTATTGAATTTTAATGGGATATTTTATATTTGTTGGAGATTTTTGTTCTCCTCAGCCCGAGTCGTTCAGATCAGCAAGGCTACCTTGGTAAAAATAGGACTGAAAAAGCATTCCGTTGGAACTTTTCTGAAAGCCAACCACACTTCTGTCCGGGGATACGTGGCTGGAGGCTAATGCAAGCTGATGTATGAAAGAGCACATGTTCTGATACTGACATTTCTTGTCGATATTGGCTCGAGCAAACCAAAAAGCAGACAGAAGGGCACACTGGTTACAGCCAGCCAGCCAGTCTCGGAATAATATGGAGACAGAGTGTATAAACCTTGTGCAATTATTCCCTATAAATTATACTATCTTTGAGTTTTGGAAAGGAGGAAGATAAGTGGGAGGAAAAGATCAGAAGTGACAATGTTAATTATTTCCAGGAAAATTTCAACTGCCTATTACAAGGGCAAACATAATGGGAACCTTGGAGAAAAAAAATTGTAACTTTAATGAAGCCCATTGAGAAGAGATGAGGTATCTGGCCATTCATATGTAGACCTCGGTTCATCTCTAGACTCAGACGTCATGCCACTTTGCATCTGGATCAAAGATGAAGGGATCTTAGAATATTAGCAAGTCTAAAACATAAAAGTGTTTTAGTCAAGAAAAGGAAAAGAACACATCAACCTGACAGATGTCTGGGATGTGATTTCTCTCTGTGTGTCTTTGAAGATCATCCATTAATGTGAGGCTCAAGTCAGTCCTGAAAAACTTTTCCTCCCATCAAAGTAGAAGGACTGTTGTCTTGCTTTGGGGAGGTCATTTTGAGAAGACTTTTTTGTCCTATCCTGTGGTTTTGTGAGCGATATCCAATGGGGCTTTGTGGATCAAATGATGGGCTATCACTCAGGTGACCTGGTTTCAAATCTCTGCTCAGGCATGAAAAACTCATTGGGGTGGTGGGGTTGGCACAGGGAAAGCCACACCTTAAACATCTAACTTATTTCAAAAGCTCTGTTAGGGTTACTGAGGTTTGAACGTGACTTGATGGTATAGAACATACACCTTTTTCTATTTTTTTTTCTTTTACAAGGTGGGGGGGAGCTTAAACACTGTACGTCAATTTTCAGAAACATAGTGAATCTCTCTGAAACGGCAAGATAATCTGGAAATTGTCATTTCACCATGAAAATAATGCAACCCATCACTGAAGGAATGATTTTAGGTCTTTGCCCACCCAGCCTGGAAATAAAGAGCCAAGACATGTTTGTGGGATTAAAATTGGGCCACAATTTATTGATATGATGTCACTCAATTCAACTGCTAGATGTCCCTTAAACAAGAGGGCCTGAAAGTAGTGCAAGCGGATAAGTTAATAATTCCTAATATTATTAGAAGGGTGCTGCCCACCTGTTCAGCACCCTCCCAAAACCTGCGGTCTGGGTAGCCCTCATCCCTAATCTTTGAACTACTTATACCTAACACCTAATGTTCCTAATTTATTAATCTATTTCCTAATTCATATTGAGGGCTACCGGCTCAATAAGGGTATATTATTCAATAACTTTCACCTGACTTAAATTTACCGCTTGCACTACCCGCCAATTGTGACCAGTTATAAACCTCCCCTTAGCCTTAAAGAGAATGGGATGGGTGAAAACACACTGCCACTCTGGACCAATCTGAATGGAAGCCAAACATTCCCATCTGACTCATACGCAACCAGCTAATCTCATTCTCTTATTGGGGGGGGGGGGGGGGAAGACGGCTGGATTGAAAAAGAGGCCTCTCAGCATGTGGCAAGGCCTTATCTAACCTACTGCCCCTGCAAGCAGCCCCATAGGCTGCACACATGTGATTCTAACTGGGCAGGTAGACAAAGAGGCCCCTCCCAGTACTATGGCTGATAGAAGCCACCGTTCTGGTTCTTAGTCGCTTGGATTTCCAACTGAAAAGGGACTCAGAATAAGACATTAGCAGGTTAATAGGGTAGTGGGTGCTTCTTCAGGTCCTAAGTTCATTTGTCTGGGATAAGAGACGGAGGTGTCCAAATCAAGAGCTTGCTTATCTTTCTTTCTTTTTTGTCTGCTATTAAAGTTCCATTCATATTGTACAGGTGCAGCCTGGCCAAGTTTGAAAAGAAGATCTCCCTCTTGGGAGTGTTTCTGGTTACGAATCTACGATCACTTCTCAGGCAGCAGAGTCTAATGAAAAAGAATGCAAGATGAGCTGGTGAGCTGGTGAGCAATTACTAAGATCAGCCTGTAGTCCATCTTATTGAGCCTGTGCTGCCCTCCCCCTCCTATTTCTTCTATCTTTTCCTTCCCAGGCAATACATTTGGAATTAAGGGCAAATTGTAATTACTTTCCAGGGGGTAACGAGAGCTTCTGAAGAAAAAGAAAGTGATTGATTCCAAATTTTATGGGACCTGACAGGGAAGATTATTTGTGTCGCATTAGAGCTGGCATATTGTCAAACTCCTAAATCTCACCTCTTTACTTCCATCCTCGACAGAGAGTGAACAAATCCACTTTGTCCACAGAAATTCTAGAAGGTTTGTCATTCTCTCTCTCTCTCTCTCTCCAGAGAGCTTAGAACCAGTGGAGTTGAGAGTCTGTGATGCCAGAGGGGTTGCAAATTCTTTCTAGGTTTTGGTCCAAACTTTACAGAACTGTTGTTGCTTTGAATGAATCAAAATGACACATCTGCTCCCATGTTCACCTAAGGACGGTTCCAAGTTCTGGTTAAAACCTTCAAAGACCATCACGACTTGGGTCAAGTCTATCTGCAAGATGAAATCCTCCCATATAATGCCGGGCCACTCAAGATCTGTGGAAAAGGACCATTTTTGGGTCCCACCACATTCAGGGACAGGCTTAGTGGGGACACAAAAGATGGCACTCCCTACCTGGGGAGATTAGGCTGACCACCTCCCTCACCTTCTTCCAACAGGGTGCACAAACTACTTGTTTAGAACAGGCGCTGGGAATAAACCACCAAGGACAGGGCCCTTTGTGGAAACATAATTGTTTCATATAGCTAATTTGTCATTATTTTAACTGAGAGGTTTTAAAAGGTATTTAACTGCCCACTGGTCTTTTTAATGTGGGAAAGGGAAGCTGATTTCATTATGCTTTAATATTTATAGTCTGCTTTTAATACAATACCTGATTTAATTATGTTTTAATATTTATAATGTATTTTTTATTGTCCCTGTTTTTTCAACTCCACTGTAAATCACCTTCTTCCCAGTGTCTGGGGGAAAGGTGGGATTTAAATCAAATGGATAAATAAAATGCTGACGGTGGAGAGAAGAGATATACATGAGAAGTAAGTCGCCTGAATACAGACGATGTTTTCACCCAGGCTTGCAGAAGGCTTCCCTTAGTGGTTTCATGTAGATCAGGAACCTTCCTGGATAGAGATGGGCACGACTCAGAAAAAAAGTTTCGTTTTCGTTTTCGTTTTTGGCTAGGGTCTGAGTCGTTTCGTTTCCGTTTTCGTGGGCTAATTTCAAAATTTTTCGTTTTCGTTTCGTTACGTAACGAAAATGAAAAAACGAAAACAAAAACGAAAAATTTTTCATTTCTCCCCATTTAGCTCAATTGAGTGCTTTTCCAGTAACGAAAAACGAAAATTGGCTCGAAATTAGTCGTTTCGTTTCCGTTTTCGGTCCAGGTTGGTGCCGATTTTCGTTTTTGTTTCGTTTCCGTAACGAAAACGAAAAACGAAAACGAAAACGAAAATACCGCTAAGTCGTGCCCATCTCTATTCCTGGACCATCAAGCCCTGCAAGGAAAGACAGAAAGAGCTGGGAATGGTTAGCATTGAGAAAAGAGAGATGAGGGGAAATAGGATGTCACATTGCAAATACTTGAGAGGTTGTTATCCAGAGGAGGGGCAGGGTCTGTTTGGGCCCATCCAGATTGAAAGACACATAATAATGGGCACAATTTACAGGATTTACAACTTCCTAACTGTTAGAGGAGTACGCCAACGGAACCCATGTCCTTAGAAGGTGGCGAGCCCTCTGATGCTAAAGCTCTCTAGAGAGAACATTGGAGAGCTGTCTGTCTCATCTGCTTTGATTTGGAATCCATCACTGAGCAGGAGGTTGCTTCTGTGATTTTATGGAATCAGAATAATCGTTCAGTTATTGGACTTACAGAATAAGAGTACCTTCCTTCTATCTTAGGCTGATACTTCACATCCATCTCATCGCTGTTCACAGTCCCGCTGGAGACCGGTATGAAGAAATTTAACTGCACGTCCATTACGGGACAATGGGAGTCTCCTCATCTCGCTTCTCGTTCTGAGACGAGAGGCCATGAGGTAAGGCTCATCACGCAATGTGCCATTCTCCATCTAGTGGCAGGAGTGTGAAGTGCCATTCGCCAGTACATTCCCTATGGAGTCAGCAACACAGTGCAGAGAGATTAAAAGTCAAATGCCTCAAATTTAGCTCCATAACGCATTGAAGGCAAGGCTTCAGAGAATCTAAACATCAAAAAATGGAAAGTCGGCCAAAAAAAAAAAAAAAAGGAGAACAAAGGCATGGAATTTCACATCTCATCATGGAATGAGGATGTGTGGAAACAGTGGTGCCGGTATCATCAATCACGCCTGTTGTGTACACGGGAACAGGGACAGAACCGCAAGAAGACCACGTGACCATGACCAACATCAACATGCAACGAATTTCCTCCCGGGATGAGAGTGGACGTGAAGTAACCGTCTTAGATGTTTATGCCTAAGCATGACATGTCAGGAGGAATCCATATGAAGCATTGAGCGAGGAGACCTCACCCTCCTAGCCAGATGGAACAATGAAGTGACAGAGGTCACAGCCAAATTACTTTTCAGATTTTCACCTATGATCATGACCCAGGCCCCTCCCAGGAACTAAAAATTAAACAGGAAGTGACTGGAAGTAATTTCCAATGTGCTTTTTTATTTTTAAGTTTGATTGTTTTTAAAGTCACATCTGGTTTCCAAGGCTGCTTTTACATGACCCCTAAAATCCGCTGCAAAATACTCACAGATGCAGAGCATAAAATTGTTTTCCCACCAGCAGCGGACTTAAAAAATAAAAATAAAGTATGGCCACACCCACTTAAGCGCGCCCCAGCACATTTTACAAGTACCTGGACTGGAGGAGGTAAAATCCTTGTTGCTCTTCCTTGTTGCTGTTTTAAAGCATTGCATGCCTGGCCCTCCTCCGCTTTTTGTTTGTTTTTGTTGGGTTCCCACCCCCTTTAACAGATAGGAATCCTAACGGGCTGGAACAATTAGCTGCTGCCCACGGCAGGCGGAGGTGAGCCTACATTTTTTTCTCTCTCCCCTCACCGCAGATAAAAGCAATAGAGTGTGGGAGGTGGGAACACAGGAAAATACGTTGGGGGGATCTGCATTTAAGTTGCCAGCAGATTTTAGGGGTCGTGTAAAAGCAGCCCAAGATACTGAAATCTTGGCTATATGCAAAATCCAAATTCAAAGAAAGATGGTTCTCCTTAGACATTTTCCTAGTCTTATTTTCCTCCACACTTCCCATTTGCAATGTAGGGAAGGAGTTGCTTCTCAGTACACTAAGTATTCTGTCAGCTGTGATTATTATTATTTTTTGTAAAATAAATAAATAAATAAATAACACTGATTGCATTACATTGCAGAGTGGGAAAGGGATGGGGGGGGAGAGGATAATTAAGTGCCAGAGAATTAAAGATTTCAGGGAAAATGATGTAATGAAATTTGTTTCGATAATAAGCAGCGTGTTTATATAAGACCTTTTGCACGGTTTTGTCAAGCAAAGCTAACTCATTTATTTCAAATGTTAAAAAGGAACCCCTCAATCAAGTGCAGGGACTTCATTGAAGACTGTAATGAATTCGGTTGACCTTTGTGTGGCACGGTAATGGTGTTTAAGGAAGTGGGAGGGCAGAACCGGATTTGAGTGATGGGTTCGCCACAAGTGGCACCTGCGGGCTGGTAACAGGGAGAGTTCAGTGCATTTTAATCAAAGAAGAAAGTGGTGCAATGAACTGCTGGATAGCTCAATGGTTATAGCCAGAGGCTGGGGTTGCAGTTCCTCACTGGCCAAAAGCTAGACTAGATGATCCGTAGGGTTCTTTCCAGGTTTGCACTTTTCTCAGATTATGATGATGAAGATAATGATTTTATTATACTGTAACCCCTGGACTCCTTTCTGCACAGACCCTCAGTCTCTCCCTGTACCACCCTAGCCATGCGTCAAAGAACATTGGCTGAAGAAGAAGACTCAGTGAAGCAGGCATCCTTGCCAGTTCCACCCTTGAACCAGAAGTTAACTTCCAGGAACTTCCTGATTTTTGAGGGGTGGTGGAGATGGTAATAAAATAACCAGCTTTTAGTCTGGAATAGATTTCTCTGAGACATGTAATTCCACCCTCTTGGGGTTTGTTCACCCCTGCTTTGAATGGCCACCATCTGCCTTCCCCTGCCCCGCCTTTGAACTAGCTGCTTAGGATGCCCATTTTCAAAAGGATTGGCTGCTAAGCTTATGGCTCTTCTGCTCACGCTCAGCCCCAACCCTGCCATAGACAGATGGGGGCAGGAATACTTCTGCCAACTCCAGTCTCCACCTCACTGTGACTGTCTTCTCTCTGTCCACTCAGAGAGCTAGGTTAGGCCCTGAGCAGACCTCTCCATACAACCAGAAGGCACGGGTCATCATATGGCCGACCACTTTCCTAGTCAAATTCCATTGGGCTACACAGTAGAGGTCCCGAGACTCATGGTAGAGAATAGCTTTAGATTCTCCAAATAGTCTGTTCCTTTGTCATCAACCAACACTTTCCATCTAAGTAAAGCCTGGGGGAAGATCAGGATATTGTGAAAGTCCAGCTTTTCTTCTTTCTTCATCACGTGACTGAACATGTGGGATCTCTGTTCCCACGTAAAAGGATTTTTTTTAAAAGTGCAGACAGCTCCAGGTCCAGCAGGTGGCGCTAGAATTTTTTTAAAGAAACAAAACAAAACAGTGCTGACAGCCTGAAGGCCAGCTGATCAGCGCTGGGGGGGGGGATGTAAAAAAATAAATAACAAAAAGTGCCGACAAGCCCCAGGACGAGCTGGTCGGGGCTAGGAGAAAAAGAAAGAGAGCAGAAAACTGGATCCTATGCAAGCTCCCACAGACTTCTGGCTTACATTTTTTACCAGAGCAAAAATTTCCCAACTTCTCTGATACGTCTTGGAAAACTCGCTAAAGGGGGCATATCAGTTTTGTTAAGCCCAGTGACTGTGGGGACAAGATTTTTGGAAACTCTTTATCTTTAAATTTAATCAGCATTTTAAAGGGCATGTGATATAGCCCTAAGTCACCCTGAATCATTTAGAGGAGGAAGAATAAAATGGTCTCCTTACATAGTTCAGTGGCTTAGGTCTCTGGCCATGGAACCAGAGGTTGGGACTTTGATTCTCCCACTGGGTCTCCTCAAGAGCAGCTGGACTCTGTGATCCTTCGGGTCACTTCCAGCTCTTCAGTTCAACAATTGTTCTTGTTGCTGCGGCGGGTGCTGTTGTTGTTACGGTTGTGAACAGATCGACAGCAAACAAACAACTGATTTCCAACAGGCTAAAGAGAGCATCGAGCAGAGAGGCAGGGCTCTCTTTGAATCCAGAGTTGGGTAGTGCTGTGTTGATTAGTTGGCGCCCAATTGCTGGACAGTCACTCCCCCTCAGAATGGTCCATCCCAGCCATTCCTGTACAATTACATGTATAAATTGTCCTATACTCTGGGATGATCAAGAAGAGATCCTGCTCCTCCTCCGTATGATGACAACCTGTCAAGTATTTAAACAGTGCTCTCCTGTCTCCCCTCATTCTTCTTCTCTCAAGGCTAAACCATCCCAGCCCTCCTAGGGCTTGGTTTCCAACTACCTAATCATTCTTGTTGCCTTCTATCTGGATGTGCTGCAGGGTTTGGGAATTTTGGGAGCAACTACCTACTTATACTTACCAACTGTGACCTGTCTTCTTGGTAGGTTTCGGCACAACACTTGCGTCCCTTGATTCTTCTGACTAGGTAATAAGAACAAAGGGGAGGCATGCATTGTGCTCACTTTGGCTCTCATTGGAGTTCTCTCTCTCTCTCTCTCTCTCTGTGTGTGTGAAATCGTTCAGGCAACTGCACTGCTCCCAGAGCAATTATGATCAACTAATATGAACTGAGAGTCCCTACGCCTCTTCTCTGCTGATTGAAATCTCATTTGTATCCATGCTCCTTCGAAGTGGAAGCAAACACAATCACTACTGCCCCAGAATATAATAGAGCACTGAGATTCAAGGCTCAGGGTCACCCTCGTTACTCGAAGAGAGCAAGAAAGAGTAGACCAAGGGACTGAGAGACTGTTTGGCAGGTAGATTCATTCCAGCAGAAATGGTACGCAGGAGTCAGCCTGATCCTGGACATGTTTACTCAGATATTTGCTGGCTGAATCCAGTGGCATTGACTCTAGAGATGGGTGTTTCATTTCAGAAGAGGGCTGGTTCTGAAACAAAACATGGCAGCACAGTTGACGCTCAGAACCCAGTCCCAGCCTCTGGGGGGGGGGGAATCAACTACTGTCTTGCCTTTGGGAGAAATTCCAACCAGGAAGCAGCCTCTGATACATCACCTTTCCCTCTCACTGGCGTTGGCCAATGAGACAGGGAGGCAGGATGATGCATGTCATTGCACAGATCCTGATTGGCCAGCACCAGGGAGAGGGAAAGAAGATGCATCAGAGGCTGTTGGAGTTTCACCCAGCATGAACTACAGCAAGGTAAGACACTGGGAGATTTTGTTCTAGAGGGTGGGATTGGATTGTGAGTGCCAGCTGTTCTGGCGTGTTTCATTTCGGAACTAGTCCCGTTCTGAAATGAAACACCCATCTCTATTTGACTCCCATATATGACTGCCATATAAATGAGGTTAGATCTATAGCTTAGCAGCCTCAGTTTAGGTACACATTATCCAGAATTTGAGATACTTTCTTTTGGTTTGCCTTCAAATCCAATCATTCTGATACCAAGATGTAAATACCCAAGAGGTAAAGAGATGCATACAAACATGTATATTGGGGGAATGTGTACTCAGCAATTCCCACATGACTGAGAGCAGCACATCAGATCCATGATTTTGGAACTTGTGCATGCTGAAATACGTATGTTAGAGAAAAGCTACAAAGAAAGATGTATACCTCAGGATGTAAAGCCAGCTGCAGTTCCCAGCTATAGCTGACCTCATAGAGCAATGGAACTCAATGTAACACTTGATTTAACAACTTCTTGTTAATTAAGTGGCTCTACTGTAGTTGGAATTTATGTTTTCATTTAGCACTTAGGAGAAATACACACACACACACAGAATGCACAGGATGTTTTTTGAGGGTCTCATTTTTCTATAATTGCAGATGAATGCATAAAAGAAACATAATTTAAAAAGAGATTACAGAAAGGATATTGCTTCCCTCCAGACACAATGGTTTGAAGGTTTAGCTCTAAAATTTTGCCTTGAACTGACATTGCGTGTTCGCAAAGCCTTGCAAGGGCAAAAAAATAAATAAATCCTCTGTGGATATTTGCAAGGGCCCCAGAGTTCTCCCAGGAGGAAATGAATGGGACAGGTTGCCTTTTCCCTGCAGCCAGGAAGACCGAAGACCAGCACCAGGCAGGAGACATCGCCGCCATTAACGAACCGAACCGAACTGAACCATTTTTTTGTTTCATTTCATTTCATTCTAAATTCACTCTGGGGTTTGTTATTCGTTTTGTTAGATAATGAAATGAACAACAAATTACAAAATGAACTAAAAGTTCATTTCGTGCCCATCTCTACTTTCTATTAAAGGCATCAAAATGAGCTGGGGTGGGGATGGGGGGGGCTCGAAAGAGATTGAGTTCTCAGCCACATGCCAGCAAGCCTCACAAAGGGTACTTATTTGTGGCAGCAGTAACAGATGCTTTCCAGGTGATACCTGACAAGTAGTTAACAAAGCAGATTGCAAAAAATAATAATGAGAGAAAGAGAGAGAGAGGCCTTGTAACAGAGATGGTTATGCAAGATAAATGCTGATTTGGAAGCTATTACATTCGGCACCTGCTATCAGATGCCAGGTTGCATTCTAGAACATAAAAATAAGGATACAGATTAGATATGGGCATGAGCGGCATGTGCTGGTTCATTTTTTTTTGTGCCTAAAATGGGTGTTTGGTGCTTCCCAACATTGCCTCCTCTGACTGTGAAGTTCCAAACACTTTTTTTGGAGGGGGGCAGGAGCTGGGGTTAACACTGGGAGCTCGCTCTGCTGCGTGGCACCCGGGATTCGAACCGCTGAGCTGCCGACCTTGCAGCTGACAGTTTTTAGTGCTCTAGCTCACTGAGTCACCTGCTCGGCCATGGAAGCTCACCACATGGGTTTGTATTGGTGAAACCACTCCTTAAATATATCACTTACCCTGAAAGCCCTATGGGAGTCACAATAAGTCAATTCTGACTTGATGGCACATAATAACAACATTGATGGGCATTATAAGTCACAGAGAAAGGACTGTGTTTCTTTAATCAACTATATGGAAGTCATTGCCAAAGCCTTTACAACTGTAGAACAGAAGGACAACACAGTAAAGAAAGAAGTGAGTGTTGTCCTAATACACACAAAAAACCATTGTTTTGCCCATCAACAACAAATTGGTGAAGACCGCAGAGATAGTATGGGCTGTATCACTGAGTTACCCACCCCTGGACTGCCATTTGCAAGAGCTCTGCAGTGTGATGTAGTTTGGTAGACTTTTTTTTTATTTTTTATTTTGCAAAGGCACAGGTGTGTTCAGAGAGATGTTTATTACCCAAGAAGTAATATGGGAACCCTTGGAGGGCAAAATAAGCCATTCAGCACAGAACAGATGCCACAACCTGGCAAGGGGTGCACATCCCTGGGTGTCTTGGACTTCCAAGTCCCTTCCTTCTCCTGCTGGTTGGGCTGATGAGGTGTCTAGTTGAACAGTTGGGTAGGTGGAGGAAGGGTTGACTTCGGCCAGCGGGAGTTTACTACTGTTGTGATCACCGACTCTTGGCAGCTCCTTTGGCTGAGTTATCCCTCCAATAAACAACAGAGCAAGTGCTAATGAGAACGGGAGTAGTTACAAAATATGCCCGGAGAAGCCATCCATTGTCGAGTGGGAAACTCTGTAATTGCACCTAAGATAATTGCCTTTCTGCAAGAAGTCTATTCATAACCAACATGGATTAACCTCTGAGACGTGCAGAACAATAAGGGAAGAGGGGGAGAATCTATATCTGATGTGCCAGCAAAAGGTGAGGGGTGGAGAATGGGTAAACTCACTCAGACCAAATGACGCACACCCAAACACTGTGAGGCTTTGCAAACTTTAGTATTATTATTCTGATTCTTTTTTAGCTTTTCGTTTTAAGTCCAGTAGCCATGACTCAACTTCCAGATTTTCTTTTTAGCTTTGGGTCCACTGTTTTCTGTTCATTCTTCTTATGTTTACTCTCTGGAACCGATTATTATTTCCTTTGAATTTTGAATTGTGGTATATTACCCCTGTTAACTGCCTTGAGTTCCCATTTGGGAAAATCTGGCGGTAAATAAATAAATAAATAAATAAATAAATAAATAAATAAATAAATAAACACCCTCCCCTAGCTGATTTACCTCAGCTCTTCTAAGCCTGCTCCTTTAACGTTCTTAAATGTCTTTCCAGCATCAGCCTTGGGTCCTCTTTCCATGACTTGTTCAATGGCTGCTTTCCGAGGGCAGCCCGAGGTGAATGTCATTGGAGGCGAACACTTCCAAAATCGATGGGAGCTCTTTTGGAACAAAAGCTGAAAGTGCTTAACTACAAGAACCATGGGGTTTGGGGATTTCTTGGACTACAGATCCTATAATCCTCCATTCTGGGAATTCCAATGGACAGGTAGACACCTAGATGGGAGAAAGGCCTCAACAGGAAGACTCGGAGGATCGCCTAAGCAGATGTTGCAGCTCAGGGGTCAAATAACACTTTGCATACAACAGGGTGCTGTCATCTTGGAGAGCCACCCTGGCAGTCACTGGGGAGACCGTGCCTCTAGGCAGGTTCTCTAACAGGAAAGGACTGCCAGTCAGTAAAACAGCAGGTGCTTTATGCACAGGAGGTCTCTCTCGAGATCAATCCATAGCATCTTCACATCCTTGGCATCTGAAAACCTGGAAAGTCAGTCACTGTAGACCAGAGGTCCTCAAACTTTTAAAACAGGGGGCTGGTGCACGGTCCCTCAGACACTGTTGGGGGCCAGGCTATACAGTATGAACCCCATATCCACTGATTCGCCATCTGCAAATTTAGTTATCTGTAGATGGCAAGTGGTGGTGCAAGGGCATGGGCCTGGTGGCAGAGGAGGAGGAGGAGGATGCATGGCTGGGGAATGCCTGCCCACCCACCTGCTTGCAACATTGGCAGTGGCGGCAGCAGGGGTGGAGGCTGCGTGGCTCTGGAGTGCTAGCTCACCCACCTGAGAAGGAGAAGATGGGGTGGAGAGGGAGGGAGAGGAAGGCGGTTGCAGGCCGGCTGTGGAAGGGTCTGGCAGGGGCAGCAGAGCCCCATGACTTTGTGTGTGGTTTCCACTTCCTCCTCTTCCTCCTCTTCTCTCACCTCCCTCACCCCCTTCGCTCCAGCCCATCCCACTCCCCATCTCGCCATTGCCATTGCTGCCAGGCAACAGCAGGACTGAGCCCTCCATGTGGCTCCTGCTGGGCTGCCCTCTCTTCCTCCTTCTCCTCCGGGGTGCTCCTCCATTGAGCATCTGTGATCCCAGGCTGGTGAAGTTTCCCCATGGCGGAGGAGGAGGAAACCGCACAGCCCTGGAGCACCCACTCAGCTGCTTGCTTGCAACAGTAGTGCCGGCAGCAGCAGAGGAGGCCGCTCGGCCCCGGAGTGCCTGCCCGCAAGCACAAGTAGGAAGAGGCAGCTTAGGCGGTAAGAAGGACAGCCGGCCTGCTTCCCTGGCACTCTAATCACTGTTGAGTAAGAGTGTTCACTCTTATCCCAGATTTTGGTATCCGTGGGAGGGAGAGGTCTGCACTTGCTGGCGGACTGGGTTAAGGACCCTGGTGGGCCAGATCCAGCCCACGGGCCATAATTTGAGGACCCCTCCTGTAGACAATGGTGGACCCCCATCCAGAACAGAGTACATTGTCTTGCTTGAATCCTTCAGATTCAAGGTCACCATTTCAAGAGGTCCATTTTGCTTGCTTTTAACCCCTCATACTCTCACACTGGATGTTAATGAATCCCTTTCATGTCTCATTGAAACTGGTGAATGAGGGAGGGGAGGAGACGCACAACTGTATACCATTCGCTAACAGTGGAATAGAGATGGGCACAGATGGGCAGTTTGTGCTGGTTCGTCCTTTAGGCAAACCGGGTTTCAGTGCTCTCCACAGCTCCACTTTCTCCATAAGGCGTCAACTCAAAGTTAGTGCCCTGGCATCCCTTTTGCTTTTGAATGGAGACCTGCGGAGAAGGCGGGGCTTTGGAGTGCCAAACACCTGTTCCATCCAAAGGACAAACCATCTCTACTTGCTACTGCAGACCAGCCTTCCAAGTGGCATCCCCTGGGAGTCTCGTGTAGATGCTGAAGATCGTGGGAGGGGAAAACAAAAGATGGAATCCAATCAGCAGAGGCCTCTAAACTACAGTGGAAAGAATCAAACTACATAACAAGCAATGTAGTTAGGTATAACTACTTTCTTTTGGAACAACAACAACAGGCTATCAGGGAAGAATGCCTGCCACTCATAAATGCATTTGACTCCTCTTCCTCTAAAGGGAGGTGTTTCCATCTGACATCTACCAAAGACCAAGGCCATCCTCCTCTTGCTCAGGTGCCCAAAGCCAGCAGCCTCTGTGTCCGTTCCTTCCTTCCGTGGGAATAACTGGCTCTTCACGGCTTTTCCCATCCCATCCCCAGGTGATTGGAGCATAATGAGAAGTGAATGGCCTTTTCGAAGCCACTCTCGCTGTGAAATGAGCCTCTTAGGTTCCCTTTATGGTGCTTATTTTTTGGCAGTAATTGTTTCGGCTGCCACTGTCACGCTGATCCCTGAACTGAGCCCCTGGTGATAACGATCCTCCCGGAAGGCCCTTTGCTGTTCAGGAGCTGGACTTACCAGGTGTGCTGCCGATGGCATGGCCAGAGAAATTTAACCAAGGGAAGCATTTGGGGGGCAGAATTCGGGGCTTTGCTGTGCAGGAGGAAGACTTTCCCATTGACTTTCTAATGGCCACTATCGAATTGGACAAGCTGCGACTTGACCTGGATTTGACTTGGAGTTCTGTTTGTTTTGTTTTGTTTTTTAATTACTTGGACTTGACCTGTGGCTTGGAACCCCTCTCGCACCCCCTATTTTTTCTGTGGGGTGGGGGAAGTTTGTTTCAGTAGGGACTTGGAATTAGGACCAAAGACTTGGACTTGGGACTTGGTATCAAAGACTTGGACTTGGGACTTGACCCTGAAGATTTGTCAGTATCCCTGTTCTAATGTTAGGAAAGTGGTTTGGAAGACCAGTGATCCCCCCCCCCCAATCATGGTTAGGGAATGATTTGGGTATGAGATACATCACCATCTGGAGCCCTCAGAAAACATGTTTCTGACCATGGTGACCCCAGCCAAGGATGCAACCGGGGATTGACAATTTCAACTACCGCAAGTTTAAATCAACAGGGTAAAAGGTAAAGGTCCCCCTGCCACACATACATGCTAGTCATGTCTGACTCTAGGGGGTGGTGCTCATCTCCATATTCAAGCCGAAGAGCCAGTGTTGTGCTGGTCTGTGGCCATATGGCCGGCATGGCTGCAAGGAAACACTGTTTTACTTTCCCACAAAATTCCCAGGGAAATTTGTCTTCAAGAACAACTCCTAGAAGAAATGTTCTTGGACGAACACCTGCAAGACTTCTGGCCAGCACACCTCGTGGTGAAGGCTTCCAGGGGTTTTAGTCTGAGAACATCTGGGGGCCCAATTGTGGGAACCACTAGTGTGCAGGAAACAAGGGAAGTCCACGAGTGCCTCTTTCGGAGAAGCAAAATCGATTAGGATGTCTGTCATTCTCAGTGGACAGAGCAGCCCCTGCTTCCATTTTTGTTTTGTTTTCCTTTGCTTTGGTCATTCTTCCAGGAGCTGATTCCCATGTTTAACAACCACGGGAGCCCATGGGAAGATTGAAAACGGCCTCCTTTCCCCTCAAAACTGGACCTGCCCCTTTCTCCCTTGCCTTATCTTCCTCTCTCTTGTAAACATTCTGGGCAACTTCCAGCAAAGGTCAGTTAATACAGTGGCAGAGTCAATGTCTTTCCACTTTATTGGCAAGACAGGAGCCATTGGGAACTCCCTAACCTATTAGTACATGTCTCCTGTCAAGACTCCATGAAAACTGGCCTCTTTTTTTCTGGACGGTGGCATTCTGGCGCTGTCCCGTGACATGTTTTCCCATTTTTGTCTGTCCTGCTTATTCCCAGGATGGTTCCTCTCAAATAAACCATTATTCTGTTTCCAGCCGTCGCGACGTGAAAGACCCTCACACCCACCATAGTGAGATTTTTTTTTTAAAAGGGGGGGGTGGAGAGCAAGAAGCAGAATGCCTAGAGAAGGTTGCCCATGATTTAAATTTAAAAAAGAGCCATCAATATTCCTCCCTCTAAAAAGAGGGAGAAAGACATATTAAGCAAGCTTGGAGCTCTCATCCTCGCGCGTTCGACTCAGCAGAATCTTTTTGCAACACTACTCGTTTTCCGATGCTTTCCTTTTTAATAGGAAGTTGTAAAAAAATTATATATCTATGCATGTATTAAATTATCCACAAGGAAAATGTAAGCGATAAAAGCTTGAACGTCTTGCCAGAGCCTCGGGGATGATAAAAGGCAGTGTTGGGTTTCTCATGTCTATTTGTCAGAAGGTGAAAATGTGGGAAAGAGATGCATTGCAAATTCCACTTAGGTCAGCACGGAATCTTATGGCCCCCACCAGGGCTTGCAGATGGCGTGGTAACCGTACAAATAGTAACTTTCCAGTTTTATGGGCTCCGGTTCATGCGTCTTCTGATTGCCACCTGAAACCCATAGAAAACAAATATTTTGGTGGGAAGCACTGTGCTGCAAATACTTGCTTCAGTTTAACCAGTGGTGGAGCAATGGTTAAATTGCAGCACTGCGGGATTCAGGACTCGGCTCGTGACCGACATTTGATCCTGATGGGCTCAGGTAACTGGCTTAAGGTTCACTCAGCTTCCGTCCCTCCAAAGCTGATAAATTGAGTACCCAGCTCATGGAGGTGGGGTGAGGGCAATGTGTAGCCTGCATCATTAAATTATAAACAGCACAGAGAGCGCTTTATGTGCTATGGGGTGGTATATATTCAGCACACATACGTACATATGGGAACATGTGAGCAACCTGTTTTCTTTCTACACTGCACAGAGCAGATTCTGGCAGGTGTACAGAATAGAAATGGATTGGAATGAATGAACGAATGAATGAATGGATGGATGGATGGATGGATGGATGGATGGATGGATGGATAGCTTTCAGTTACATGCCAGTGTGGTGGGATGTGTAGTCAAAAAAAGTTGAGCTGAGTAATCAGCAGAAAGGCAATACAATAGGACCCCAGTATCCGCTGATTCATTAACTACTGGTTCAGTTATCCATCGTTGGCAAAGGCGAAAAATAAATAAATAATTCAGCAGCCACAAAGCAAGCTACTGTTACAAACAGCAGCTGTAAAGCAAGCTACTGTCGTAAAACAGCAGTTGTAAAGCAAGCTACTGTCATAAAACAGCAGTTGTAAAGCAAGCTACTGTCATAAAACAGCAGTTGTAAAGCAAGCTACTGTCATAAAACAGCAGCCGTAAAGCAAGCTAACTATCACAAAACAGCTGGCTTTTGTGGCGGGGGTGGTGTTCTTTCTTATCCATGGTTTTCGTTATCCACAGGATGGCCTGGAACCAATCTCCAGAGAATACTGGAGTCCTACTGTATTTTAATTCTTGGGATTTAGAATTGTGGGAGAATCTTGATTATTTTGGGTTCAGCACCTTTCCATACCAGGAAACAAACAGGCAAAAAAACATAATGAAGAACTCGCTTCCAGTGGGAGATGATAGCTGAAATCAGGGAATAAGTCCCAACTAGAGTTTGGCCCATTGATTCAGTGGAATGTGAGGAGGGGTTGACTCGCCAGATCCCTATTGATTGATTGGGACTCCTCTAGTTTTCAGTCACTTGTGGATTTCACCCAATGTTTATTACGTTGTATATTACTTCACATTTTCTTCAGTATCTCGGAAATGCACCTGTATGAAGGTTTAAAATAATATGCAAACTTATTTAAATTGACTATATTAATAACTTAATTGGCATAAAAGCAAATAGCTATTCAGCTAAAGATTGTGTAATTAAATGGCAGCCCCTAAATATAACATTTCTGCATTTAAGGAGAATGCCACTTGTTACGTATGGGAATGGAGCAAGTGAAATGAGGCAATTTCCATTACATTTTTAATATATACAATTTAATTTTCTAAAAACGACTGCCAGATAATTGCATATTTTGTAATGGTTGTTTAAGGCAGAAGAAGACATGAGAATTTTTTTAACCTTCCCGGCTAATGGACCCATTCTCCCCCCCCCCCACCATGCAGGTAAATTGTCAATGACATGCTTCATTTAACAAGAAACTAATAATGATCAATAATGTGTGTTCTTCCTTTCCTCCTCGCTTTTGTGAGGGTGGGTGGGAGGTGGGGGTAGGTGGGAGGCTGGGTTCTGCTTAGTCTCTCTCTTATTAGAGAACTGGCAGTGTTCCCACATTGGGTCATTAACAGAAATGCATGGCCACGCAGAGTTGATAAATGGCCTTTTCTGCTTAGAAGTACAAAAGCAGATTGCAGACGACTAAATGTTAGTCTTGGGCAGAAAAGGGAAGATGTAGGGGAGTGAGGCAAGGAACTGTCTTGGATCCACCCAGTGGGGGAGGGGAGGCAGAGGTTTGGGTGAATAAATGGAGGGTTGACTTTATTTAGGGCGCAGAGTTTACGGATGGAAGTGGAATGGCAAGAGGCAACATTGATGCTTGTCAGGGTGGAGATTACATCCCTAAGATTAGCCTGAACATTACAGGACCTAGTCGAGGGGTCGAACTTATTTGGGAGATTGATTTTTGCTCTTTGGACATCTCACATGAAGTTTGGATGAAAACCTGGGAAGGATTCATGCCCTTATAAAGTCAGAGTCACCAACCTTGACTCAAAAGCAAGAGAGACAAGTCTTATTTAATGTTATCCCTCTATGTGCAGAAGTGCTGAAAAGCTAGAATCTTACCACTTATGCACGCTTAAGTCAAATAATACACATTGCAGCAGTGAGATCCTGCTAGCTGAGGGGCTGTTTCTTAGATTCCTGATTAAGAAATATAATCACAGGACTGGTTTGTTGAGTAATGAAATCATTGCCTTCTAAACGCTAGTACCATTGTTGTGCTGTGATTCAGACCACTGTATGGACGTAATATATTCCCCACTGTTATGTAGTTGTAAAGTTGTGCATTGTTTTTTAAAGCAAGGGAGGGAGGGAGGGGGAGAGAGAGAGAAAGAGAGAGAGAGAGAGAACAAATACATTAAAGAGAAGTAAGTGTGAAAGAAAAAGAGGATTCACCCATTTAAAGCCCATTTTTTGTGGGGTGGGGGAGATACAGAGAAAGAGAAGTTTGCATGGGAATGTTTTGGAAAATTCTTCATATGCCTACTTTAAAACTCTGGATTGGGGTTTGCTTGCAGGAAGTGAATTGTTTCTAGAAAGGTGTCCTAAAGTTGGCCATTTTATTGCGCAGCATGGAGAGGCACCAAGGTTTTTTTTAGCGGTCTGCACAGTACTCTGTAAAGGATTCCTTGAGTCAACAAAAGGTGATTGAATCCAGTGTGGCTATAAAAGCACACTTTTATAGTTTCAGAGGGAACAATGAGTGGCAATTATGCTTATCTTGAGCATTTTGAAGGAATTTTGTGAGTCCGTTGTCCAAGTGACGGTAATCAAAGTAAATTTTATGGAGTCAGAGTGAAATATTGGAGAAATGGAGATGTTCTAATTATATGGGAGAAGGCAGAGAGGAGGAGAGGCTGCAGAGGCTGATCAAAATGCACAAAAAGACCCTCAGAGACTGTGAAGGGTGAAAAAAGAGGAAAAACTTACATGTCCTTTATATAATCACTTGGGAAATTGAAATAGCATTGTGTGAATCTATCTGAATGATGTCTTTCTGAATGTACCAACATTCATTCTGCTTTCCCAAAACCCATGAATCACCCAACTAGCCTGGAAGCCTATTCTTTGGAAGTAGATTGTGCTCAGTTCACCATTGCATGCTGCAAGTGGTGAGTTTCGCCCCTAGTTTTCAAAGCAGAAATGTGCAGTTATTGAAAAACAAATAGAGAAGTTGTACATTTGCAAGGCTGCTCTCGCACCCCCACCCGTCCATTGGAATTGTAACAATGGAAAAAAATCCAAATTTGTATTCTTATTCCTTCACATCCATTTTGTCTCTTTTAGTGTTGTGCTTAGGATTGGTAAAAAAACAAATGCTACTACACGTCCATCATGCAACTACTGAAATTTGTATCAACCATGCCCCCGGAACGGGTGCTAAGCGCAACAATCCTGTACCTGGTGCTGGGGTTGGGGTTTCCCTTGTCACTCTTTGTTCCCACTTTCTGTTCTGAGACAACACACCATGTAGTCATGACTGTCACGCAACAAAACATTCATTTCTCTCAAAAAACTGTGTCCGGGTTTGTTTGTTTGTTTGACTTTTCAGAAGCGAAATATCAAAAAAGAATTTTTTAAGCCCCCAGAAAAAGAAAAAGGAAGCTAGACACATTCAGTGTTGGTCATGGTAGAAGACTGTGAGGTAACACTTGTCACGAGACAAGTTATCACGACCATGGGAACACTGGAACAGGGACGAAACCACGTGATCGTGACGAACGCTGTCACGGTACAAAACTAGTCGCAGAACAAAGAAGGACATGAAGTAACCACCTAAGAGAATAGACCCGTCCGTTGGGTTCCTCAGTTCTTTTACACTGCCATTAATTTCTCCCGCTCAGCTCAGACTGGCCTGCTTATTACCTGATACAGCCATCAGGAGAAAAGAAAGAGATGTCTTCAGAAATATCTCTGACAAATAGGTGAAAGCATTCACTCGGGCTCTTTCTCATTTTTCTCTCTCCCGCCAATCCTGGTCATGCTTTTGTCAGACCCTCAAACCAAATGGAGTTTCTTATTTAATCGCCCCGTTTTGCTTCCAGTCAGTTCCCAAACATCGCTTAAAGGATTTGATGGGAAGCTCCTCAAAATGCCGAATGGAGGACACGTACCTCACCTCCCGGTCTCTTCTGTTCAGCTCTTATCAGGCCTTTCAAATGAATCTGGGGGGAAATGAGATAGAGATTTAGGACACCCGCATGTGGAATCAAACGATTATCAGCCCCCATGGGGTGGTGGGAGGGAAGGATCTACTTTCAAAGAATATTTACCTCCTGTGGCTTTTTATTTCTTAAAGTTCAAGGGATGAAATAGCGAAACTCCCCACTGAGGAAACAGGCCGACATTTTGAAGGGTTTTCAGTTCCAAATGACGAAGAATGCTGCACCAATGGAAAGGCAAGTAAATTCTGTACGGCGCAAGAAAAGAGTCTCATAGTGAAGGGGTTAAACTGCAGCACTGCAGACCAGCCTCTGCTCATGACTAGAGATGGGCACGAAGCACTGGTTTGGTGGTTCGGCATGGTTCGTTTCCCTGTTGAAAAGCTCAGCACCTGCCCTCTCCAGCAGGTGCCCACCCTGAGGCAGTAGCCTAGAGGAGGCAGGTTTGGGCACTGCCATTGAAGGGCTGCCCACTGGAGGGGGCAGGCTGCTGAACCGTGGATCACCTGTTCAGCTGAGAAACGAACCACGCCAAACTGTTGAACCAGCAGTTCGTGCCCATCTGTACTCATGACCTTAGCTGAATCCTCGTGGGGTAAGGTAGCCAATAGAGATGGGCACGACTTAGCGGTATTTCCGTTTCCGTTTCCGTTACTCGTTTCCGTTACTCTACGGAAACGGAAACGGGAATTACTCCGCCAGACTTCGAGCTCGAACCGACGAACGAACAATTTGGTCTGATTTGTCGTGCTCGTTACTTGCATCGCGCGATCGCGCGCGATGCCAAGCGGCACAGAAAAAAAAGTTTTTAAAAGTTAAAAAGCCCGGTTCCCGGCCAAAAAGCAGGCGGAAA
>JAHTLZ010000008.1:19023048-19034816 GCA_023846285.1 Phrynocephalus versicolor | reverse complement strand
AAAGAAAACGAAAACGAGGTTTTTTTCCTGAGTCGTGCCCATCTCTAGTAGCCAACTCAAGCCTGATCCAACCTTCCCTCTTTCTGAGGTCAGTAAATTGCATACCCAGCTAGCTGGTGGGCAAAGCGTAGCCTGACTAATTTAATTGTGAATGTCCAAGAGAATGCTTTAAGCACTATGGGGCAATATATAAGCAGCAGTGTTCCATGTATTACATCCCACTGAGTTTGATGAAGCAAGCACTCCCTACAAAGGCTTAAGCCAGTGGTGGCCAAACTTTGGCCCTCTATAAGTTTTGGACCATAACTCCCACAGTCCTTTGTCACTGGCAATACAGGCTTGGAATTCTGGGAGTTGTGGTCTAAAACATCTAGAGGGCCGAAGTTTGGCCACTACTGGTTTAAGCCAAATAAAATGTGACCCAAGTCTCTTCAAAATTTTTGACAAAAGACTTATCACTCATTCAAACTGCCGTCACCAGTAGCTCTCATTGGCCTTGACAAACACAGGAATCAAAAGCAGTCTGTCTGCCTTGGTAAATTTCTGTATGGTCTTCACATTCATATACAGTGGACCCTCATATAATAAACCGTTTGTATAACATAAAATCTGTACAACATAAAAAAAATCCAGAGATAGGGGAAATTTGCTTAACAGAATCGCCTATGGGGCGAATCAGTACAACATAAAAATGGCCGCGATTAGGGAATGCATTCCTCTGGGAGATTTGTATAAAGGAAATTTTGCTTAACAGAATTTCATTTGGAATGAATATATTCCTTTATACAAAGTACCACTGTATTGGTATCTGAATGTCATGGGGGGTTGGGCTGCTGGGGATGGGGAAGAGAAGGAAGAAGATAGAATGTACTTATATTAACAGAAAAATGCCATCTTCTTACCTGGTGTAGAAAGAAAACGCTTGGGAGGGCGATGAATTCCATGGCTAAAATAACTCAGATTTCATGTTTGCACTGAGAATGGCCGGTGCTGTAACAACTTGAGAAAGAAAAGAAAGCTACCATCAGAAAGTGACTTTAAAATCATTAAACTGTGTACAGGATGGAAACCTGTTTATCAGATGCTGGCAATCCTTTCAGAATGTGAAATGGCTTTCCTTAGCACACCAGCACCCTAAGTAACCACCACAGGACCACCACCTCCCCTCCTTCCTTGGTAATGCTCTATTTTTCACCTCATTTTCTAAAGTGTCAGATGCCGTCTGTTCCAATCTTGCCGAAGTCATCCTTTAGATCACAGTGCCCTCGGCCCAAGTATTGCGAGCCGAGACTGTCTTTCATCTACAGGTTTGCTGCTGAGAGGGTGCAGCAGGTTCCTTGAGGACAATCTCACAAATTGTGATGACTTCACAGTCCCATTCTGCTCTAACTGTAATAATGCCTTGTTCTCAAATCCTCTTATTCTCTCTTCCTCCTCTTCTTCCTCTTTCTCATCTTCATCATTGACGTGGAATGAGATGTGTGCTGGTTCACTGGTTTCGCAATAGAAATAGAGCTACAACTGATTCCCCCCCCCCCCAATGAAGGCATCAAGGGCTGAACATGCCGCTTGAAATACAATAAGAGTCCAAAGTCAGAACAGGAAAGCCAGCCCCCAACAGAATTTTACAAACTCTGCTAAAATCGAGAATAAGGATGGGCACAAACCATCCGTTTGGCTGTTTGTACAAATTCGTTTAGCAGCCAAGCAGGAGTTCAGCCCTTCAAAACCCCACCTCCTCTGGTGGATGGCCACTCAGTGCCAGCGTCCCAGCTTTCCTGCGCTATCTCCTCCCGGCACTGCATCTGAGTTGGCACTCACCAGAAATGGAGCTAGGGCTTTCTAGGGCTGAACACCAATTTGAAAAATAAACAAACTGGCACAAAGGTGTCCTGCCTAGACAGAAGCCAGAGACTGAATCTTCTTGTAGTGCAAATTGGACCCATCTCAAACTGCTGGATCCCAAGGCTGACTCACAAAAGTACACATCATGGTTGACCAGAGACCTACTATTACTCGTACTCTATGGCAAATCTATGGCAAATCTTTGGTGAATCTATGACAAATCTTTGGTGAAACTTTGGCGAATCATGGCAAATCTATGGCAAATCTTTGGGTGTCAGCTGATGTTTCAGAGAGTTGTTTCATGTCACCTTGAAGCTGGTGAATAGAAATGGGCATGACCAGAAAAAATTACTTTTCGAGTTGTCATTTGTTGGGACGGGTCCGTTTCGGGTCGTTTCCGTTTGTCACGATAATTTTCAAAAATTTGTCATTCCGTTTGTCGTTTGGTCGTTTGTCGTTTCTGCTGCGATATAGCGCGATTTGACGTCCCAGGGAGCATGGGGGCGTCCTGCAATCAGGGCCGGCGTTAGGTGTTTTTGCGCCCTAGGCGGCGGGCGGGGCGGGCGGCGGCGGCGGGTGGTGTGGTGCGGGCGAGCGGCGGTGGCAGGGGGCCATGGGCGGGCGGCAACAGCAGCAGGGGGGAGGCGTGGGTGGGCGAGTGGGTGGCCAGTGGCTGCAGGCGCGCGAGTGGGCGGGTGGCGGCATGGGCCGCAGGCGGGCGACAGCGCGGGCGGGCGGGCGACATCCAGAAGTGTCAGTCAAAACCTGGCCATGCCATTGGTGGAATGGTTCAAAAAATTTGCATGGTCCCATCCCATGCCCAGCCCACATAAGCAGGTCTAAAAAAATTAAAAATAAAATAAAATAAAATAAAATCAGTGCGACCTTTTACTGCTATAAAAAACCTACTGCTGCTACTATAAAAATGCAGGCATTTAAAATACCTAATTTTCACATGTTTCTGTTGTGCTTTGGTGGTTTTTTGGACCACGGTTTAAAAATAAATATTGCGGTCACCATTTTGGATCCCCCCCACCGCATGGCATGTGTGACAGACGACAAGGATGACCCCCCCCAGCCTGGTGCAAACAGCCCAGGACAGGAGAGGGGGGGAAGGCCGGGGACCCCCCCCCCCAGAAACCACCCCTCAGGTAGGTGTCCTCAGGCAGGCATATGTTCGCCTGCTTTTTTGGCTGGGAGTCGGGTTTTTTTTTTTTTTTTACTTTTTAAAACTTTTTCTGTGCTGCTTGGCATTGCGCGATCGCCGCGATGCCATGAACGACAACGAAAAACCTGACCAAATTTTTCTTTTGTCGGTTCGAGTCCGAGTTCTAACGGCTTAATTATCGTTACCATTCTCGTTACGTAACGGAAACGACAACCGAAAATGGAAACGAGAATTTCGCTGAGTCATGCCCATGTCTACTGGTGAAACATCTGCTCAATTTTTCTGCATGCCTTGTTCCAAAGAGTGTAATAGCTTTGGGCTCATCTCAATTTTGAATCCCCCCTTGGACTTACTGTACATGAAAATATACTATTACTTTGAAGGGGATTGTGGGCATTGTTTTTTTAAAAAAATAAGAGACGGGCAGCCAATGGTTGCAGAGCAAACTGTTGTGAGTGACGCAGTGTCAAAACAAAGCAAGACTGGAATACAATTTTCTTGTGGGGGGCATGGAGTGCTGCCTCCCAGGTCCTTGACTTTCTGACTGGTTATGAGATCCCCGTGTCTCTCATCCCACCTATGTCTGCCTGTAGTGTTCCTAGACATGTCTTGATCACAAGAGGAAAAGAACAAAGGCATAGAATGAGAAGAACCTGATGGCATAAAATGACAACGGCAGTTCTTTCATTAGTCAGTGCTTCTTTCTCAAAGCCCTATTGTTCAAAGGCATGCCAGTACAAAACACCCACACATGAAGAAAAAACCCACAAAGTGACCTAAGAAGCCGACTACATCAGGGGGCCTTTCTTGAAGTGACACTCTCTTGAAATAAATCTCTCTGAAAGACTGGCATGTCTTCTGAGGTAGACAGAGTAATCATCCGGATGCCAGCAAAATCATAGAGAAGTTTCTCTACCTCAAGTACGTAGGAGAGGGGCATAAGTGAACAGCCTTCGTTTTGGGTATGCTGTTTGAAGGACCATCCCCTCTCACCTACACCTTCCCATTCATTAAAATAATATCCAGAAACATTTCCTAATATAACAGGAGCAGCATTGACCCACCACTTATAACTTTAGAACCGGTAGGAGAGGAAAACAAGAGAAAAATACCCTTTGTTTTGGGTATGCTATATGAAGGACCACCTCAACCGCATACACCAGGCATGTCCAAACTCCGGCCCTCCTGATGTTTTGGACCACAACTCCTAGAATTCTAAGCTCAGATTGCCAATGACAAAAGACTGTGGGAGTTGCGGTCCAAAACATCTGGAGGGCCAATGTTTGGACATGTCTGGCATACACCCTCCCATCCATTGAAATAATTCCCAGGAGCACTCAGCAGGGGGTCCTGCAGTGATCATGGGATTATAGCCCTCTTCCAAACTCTACGGCTCTATGATTCCATGAACCTAAGCATTTCCTCATACAACAGGTGAAGCCCTTTCCCCATAATGTATCAGTCTCACTCACAGCAGCCAAAGTTAGGGCATGGTGGAAGTTGCACCCAAAATATCTGAAGGGCGACAGGGCCTCCTCTGCCATGGAATCTGCCCCCCCTTTTGTTTGGATGGTTCCTGAAAAAGTGGGATTTCATATGGCGAGTGATGCCTGAAAAACGGAAGCTTCTCCTTCTACATGTTTACCTAACACTAAGCTTCTATTTTATATGCCAGAGTGACTTATCCTTAAAGGCGCTGGCAATCTTTTCATTGCTTTTCATAAGCTTCTGTTTTCATCTGCTTTAATTTGCAGCATCGATCCTTGTGCCTTGATGGTTATATTGCTATTTGGTATTGTATTTTATTGCACGTCACTGTTCTCCGATCGATTTCTTGTAAGCCCCTCTTGTTTGCCACGGAAGGGTTATAATTACTATAAATACTCGCGTCAAAGAGGTATGAGGATCATGGTAGAGGAAGGTGGGAGGAAAACAGTGGAGGAATGTCATTCGGCACTGGAAACAAGAAAAATTAGGATCACGACCTTCTTCAAAACCAAGCTAAAAGGGTGGAAATCCTTTAGTTGAATTTGACAGTCTTGAGATTGGCGAGGCAGATTGAAAAATAATACATGGATAAAGAGATGCACACATTTTGAAACATCTACAGCTCAGTCATGTCTGGAAGTACAGCATGTAAAAAAACATTGTGGTCAATAAGGACATTTTTGTTGTTGTTGTTCACTTGTTCAGTCATGTCCGACTCTTTGTGACCCAGTGGACCACAGCACGCCAGGCCCCCCTGTCTTCCACTGCTTCCTAGAGTTTGGTGAAATTCATGTTGGTTGCCTCAATAACACTGTCCAACCCTCTCATTCTCTGCCATCCCCTTTTCCTTTTCCCTTCAGTCTTTCCCAACATCAGGGACTTTTCTGAGGACTCCTCTCTTCCCATGAGGTGGCCAAAGTACTGGAGCCTCAGCTTCAACATCTGTCCTTCCAGTGAACATTTGGGGTTGATTTCTTTCAGGATGGATAGGTTTGATCTCCTTGCAGTCCAGGGGACCCTCAAGACTCTCCTCCTGCACCACAGCTCAAAAGTATCAATTCTGCAGCGATCATCCTTCTTTATAGTCCATTTTACAAATACAGTAACATGAAAAGTAGTATGGGCATTAGGAAGAGCACACCAAAATATGTTTCAATGTGTGTGTTGGGGGGAACTGTCAGTGTTTTACTTGTCAACTTGGTCACATGGTAACTGCTAGAGCTTTACTCATTATTCCCTCCCCCTCCAGAACAGTTATGGCTTGCCAAGGTTTGCTAACTTTGCACCTGGGTAAGACTGAGGATCTTATGTATCTGGTCATTCCACCCACATACTGTATGTGGTAGGCAAGTGCTTCTAATCTCTGTAAGAAAGTACAAATGCCCTGACTTCCTCTGAAGACAAAAGGAACAGTTGATGTAAGATGAGTGTTTCAGGAATTCCAGAAGAATAGAAAGCCTTTGCTTAAAAGGACAGGTCATGTCATGAGAGATTGTGTGTGAGGCAGAGAGGCTGGGAATTTAAAGGTAGCGATCGAGAAGATTTTTAGAAGTTTCCTCCTAGGGTGGGAGGGGGGGTCAGGCACAGAGCAAGAGATGGCTTCTGAGTAATTACAGCCAAAGGGTTGGTTGAGTCATCACCACTGCCCTTAGGAGGCAGGCGGAGATACCCACTGAGGTGAAAAATGGATTCCAAATTGCTTGGATTGATGTGCCACTGATGAGGCCAGCAGGCTTTCTTCACGGGCCCATAACCGTTTCTGTCGTGGCTGGTATGTTTGTATAGAATGGGGTTGTTGTTCCCCTAGAACCCACGAGTCTGAGAGAAGTGTGGGGCAGCTTTTGACAGAAAAATACCCATAATGGGGTTTCAAAGCTGTTCTTCATCCCAGCCCCAGCACAGGGCTTTCTTGCCATGTGGAAACCCAAGATGGAGGGGCAACACATTTTCAGTAACAGCTCCATATGTGCTCATATGTCTCGTTTCTATTCCCCGGCTCTCCTCGAAGAGGATTTCTGACTCCAACTGGGTCATCAGATGCTCACCTTTCTTGAAGTAAATGTTTACCTTGAGGTCATTGTGTTGTGCAGTTCCTTTGAAGATGGGCATCCCCCCCCCCCGTTCTGAACACCAAGCATTTACACCCATGGGAAATTCTGTTCTCAAAACTGTTGCCCGTCACGACATGAAAGGCGAAATATTGAATCCGCAGGACACTGAGCCTTTGCGGGCCAGCTAGCAATGCCGCCTGTCAAACCCCATAAACATGAAGAAGGAAATAATAAAGCAGAGCCAGAAGGAGAGAGAATCTTTCACACGGAAAACATTGCCTCCTGTTCTCTTTGTAGCATGAGAGTTCTCAGGGCACACTTCTTCTGGTCATGGTTGCTCAGCATTTCAGATTGAAAACAGACACGGAAGGAAGAGACAATGTCTTCTTGTCTTTATGTGTGAAAACAAGGAATCACTTCTGTTTGCTCACAAGATAGTTTGTCATTCTATTGGCGAGAGAGGGTTGCAGTGGGAAGATTGGTTTCTGTCCAGATTGGCCCAACCAATACTAATCTTGATCCTTTCACACATTGTGCTGATTATAAAAACCACAGTAGCAGCTGCTTCATGCTGCACACTGTCATGAAAATTAGAAGCAGGTGATGGGTTGTTTATATCTTTTAAAAGCCAGCGATGCATGTGTAACTAGATAAGGGCACTTGGGAATGCACTTTGCTTTGCTTTGTTTCTGATAGGAAAAGAATCTGGGTTTGCAGCCATACAGTAGTTTTTCAGAACTCTTCATTGTTGTGGATGCACCAGAAAACATGGCAAAGAAACATGGTGTGCATTGTGGAAAGGGGAGAACTAGCAATGGGGTTAAATTGCAGTTGTTACTGTCATCAAGTTCTTCATCATCTTCTTCATCATCTTTTTCATCATCTTCTTAATCCTTTATCTTTCTTTTCTTCTTCATCACCACCACCACCACCACCATCATGATAATGATCATGATCTCTTCCTCCTCCTCCTCCTCCTCCTCCTCCTCCTCCTCATTTCCCCGCACATACAGGGCCCAATCTTTGGTTCCTGAAACACTGATTTGCCTGATCAGTCGCATCAGCCAGGTATAAATTTAGTGAAATTGAAAGGCCTTGTTTGGGAGTCGGAGAATGGTCCCCAAATGAAACACTCATCTGCCTGCAAGAATGTGGGAATCCGGCTGCCATAGAACCTGGGACTGTCCCAATGGTGATGGATTTTGCATGTTTCGGGACGCGTCAGCCATTAAAAGGCTAAACTTCCCTGCTAGAGGTTGGAACAAATGTTTTTGTTCCAATTCTTTTGTTACACTCCTCACATTTATAACCCAAATTTTCCACAACTATCATAGAATCATGGAGGTGAAAGCACTTATTGACAGTGTCCTGCCATCTCTGCTTTTGTCATTGCTTTTCAGGTAGTAAGCTGTTTTGGCAAGAAGGTGGAAGGTGCCATCCTGAGGACATATCCATACCAGTTAAGACTCCTTTCTCTCATTTTCTCTGTAATTTATTTATTTTATTTTAGAGTATTTTTACCCCACCTTTCTCCTTGGAAAAGGACCCAAGTTGGCTTACAGTAATGAGGGATAATACACAGTCCAGTACAATTAAGACATGTTCAAGTATTTGAGAAAGAGGAATTGAGGGACATCTTACAGCATTAATAGACAGCATTACATTAAAGCAACACGGTTATAAGTAGTCATAAACATAAAGTCTATGTGAACCCATAGATTCATATAAAATGCACATGGTCATCCATCATTCAGGGAAAGCTTGCCCGAAGAGAAAGGTCTTTGTCTGTTTCCGGGAAGACAACAGAGATGGGGCAGTCCTGGCCTCTAGTGGGAGGGAGTTCCAGAGTCTGGGCACAGTAGCCAAAAAGGCCCTTTCATGGATTCCCACGAGACGTACCTGTGAGGGTGGGGGGGTGGAGAGCAGGGCCTCTCCTGATGACCTTAACACCCAAGTTGGTTCATACTGTGAGATCCGATCATTGAGGCTTGGACTCAGGTTGTACAGTGCTTTGTAGGTCAAGGTTAGCACCTTGAATTGTGCTCGATAGCTGATTGGCAGCCAGTGGAGCTGTTTTAATGGGGGTGTAATGTGATCGCTGTACCCACCCCAGTCAGCAGTCACCTAGTTGCTGATAGATATTAATATCCTTTGTGGTGCGGTCAAGTTGGGAGACACCCAATTTTCAATACAACATCCACATTTCCATGGCATTGAGATGGATCTTTAAGCCAGTTGTTGCTGACCCGCACTCTGTACCATGCAGCAAGTGTGGATTATCTTCTTGTAAATCTTAGATTTGAGATAGGTTGACATTAGAGATGGACATTTCATTTTGGAAGGAGACTGGTTCCGAAACGAAACCTGCCTGCATAGCTGGCACTTGGAACTCAGTCCCACCCTCCGGAACAAAATCAACCACTGTCTTAGCTCGTGCTGGGTGAAATTCCAACCAGGAAGCAGCCTCCAATGTGTCAGCTATTCCTCTCTCTATTGGTGGCCAATCAGACAGGGAGGTGGGATGATGCATGTCTTTGCACAGCTCCTGATTGGCCAGCACCAGGGAGAGGGAAAGATGACACATTGGAGGCTGCTTCCTAGTTGGGATTTCACCCAGCGCAAGCTAAGACAGTGGTTGATGTTGTTCCAGAGGGTGGGACTGTGTTCCGAGCGCCAGCTGTGCTGGCATGTTTCACTTTGAAACCAGTCCCCTTCTGAAATGAGACACCCATCTCTCATTGGCAGTCCTCTGTTCCCTTTGCTTGCCACATTCACCCTTTCTTGCTTGTTGTCACTGATGCCCCCATCGCCTTGAAGATGGGAGCCAAGATAGTGGAAGAGATCTCCCTTCTTTAAGTTTACAGTTGTAACTATCTGAAATGGAAAAGCAGGGGCAATTATGCAAACATAGCCATAATCAGAGTCTCAGCATTTGGAGCAGCTGGTAGGACGCACACAGGGCTACTAGGATAAAGAAAAATAACTGTGAAGCAAAGCTGGGAGCTGAGTCAAGGAAGCAGATATCCCCTGCAGTGTTTCTGAAATCAGTGAATGTTGCAAGTGAAATAATTGGAAGTCTGTTTCCTTCTGTGTATAAAATCCTGTTCACACCCCATGCAGAAGTCTCTCCTCTTGTGTCCTAAATCCATCTACCCAAACCAGAGCCAATCCTTTAAGTCAATGAAACGTAAATAAATGTTGATTTATTAACTCCCAGCTGTTCCGACTGCTCAACACCGGTTGGGATCATCAATTGGATTTTGTCCAAAGAGACCGTTCAGGATTATAACATGTCGAAATAGCAGCCAATCTAAAGCACACTGAGTGTGGATCTGTCTTCTCAGCATCAAGGAATGTTACATGTCTGGGCCAATTTCTCAGACTCACCCAAGCAGAATGGCTGTGAGTAGCTGTCCTTTTTAAAAAAGGATCCCCTCCCCCACAGCTCTTCCTGTATCAAACTAGTGGCTCCAGAAGCCTGCCTCCTGATCTCACATCCAAAATCTCAGTATATTGTAGCTCTATGCAGCCATATTGTAATCCAGATTTAGTAAACTCACAAGGAGGTGGTTGCTGGGAACCAATTTTCTCCTGAATGCCTCCAGTGCTGAAGTGTTCACCCCACCGCAGAGGCCACTTGTTCCAACTGTTTGAACAGTTAAGATGTTTTTCCTGATAGTATCCTATATCTGGATTCTGTAGTTTTGAGGTCATTATTATGTGACCTGCACTCTGCCATGATTGAGAATGGATGCTTCCCCTCCCCTGTAGGACTAACTTTCAATTATTTGACAAGTGCTATCAAATTTTTCCTCAGTCTTCTTTTCACAAAGCTAAACATGCCCAACTCTTTCCATCTTTCCCCCCAGAGCTTGGTTTCCAGACCTATGGTCATCTTAGTTGCCTTCCTCTGAACTTGTCCCTGTTTGTTTGCATCCTCCTTGAAGTGTGCTGTCCACAAATGGATAGAGTATTCCAGATGAGGCCTAACTGGTGCAAAACAGAGGTTTACTAGTACCTAGCAGGGTTTAGAGATAATACTTTCGTTAATATGTCTGTGAAGATTCTCAGTCATCCAGGTGAGTCTATCTGGAAGTTGTGTCATGGCAACTGGACTTTTTCCTGAGAGACTGAAACGTTTTGCTGCTCATCCAAACAGCTTCATCAATCTGAGGAAAGTTAGTTGTGACTCCTCCATTTTATAGTTCACTTTGACCTCATGTCACCCTGGTCTCAACAGAGGTGGGGAAATCAGGCACAATCTGTCTGCTACTTATCAAGGGGCCATTTCAGCAATCTGCAGACAAATCAATAATACTTCGCACCTCCATCAACGAGGCCAGGGCTAATGATTCATACTTTATGTGTGTTGGGAAGGTTTCATGCACCTTAGGACATTGTCTACCTAATAAGCCCATTGAGCTGATTATTCACCCAACAAAACTATCCAGACCATTGTTCATTTTATAAGCCTATTTCAGATCATGGTGACATGAGGTCAAAGTGAACTATAAACTGGAGGACTTGCAACAAGCTTTCCTCAGACTGATGAAGCTGTTTGGATGATCAGTGAAATGTTTCAATCTCAAGAAAAGAAGTCCAGTTGCCATGACTCAACTTCCAGATAGTTCCGTTAATCCTCCAAAATAACGTCGGCCTTCTTCTTCTTATTTTTTTGCACCCAGATTGCACTGTTGGCTCGCATTCTGCTTTTGATCTGCATTGATTCCAAGAGTAGCATTACTGAGCCAAGTATCCCCTATCTTGTATCTGTGCATTTGTGCACCTGCCCAGCTTATATGCCTTCACAGCCTTGAGCAGCTTCTTCCTGGCAAAAGGAAACATGAGATAGACAAGCTCAAAGGGGAAACAAGCCATTTCACATACTTACACCGAAACATGCCTCCTTTGTCCTCCCTCCCTGTGTATGCCAAACAAATGTAACACAAGCTTAACCATTTGGGCAACAAAGCCCCAGGCACCAGAATTGCTAGTTAAGTCTCTGCCAGAATTTGGGACCAAAGCTGAGCGATTCCGTCAAGCCTGGTTTAACTCAGCTTGTCGTTCGGCTCAAGGTGAAGTCTACTAAGCTCCAATGACACAGCAGATTGTGAGTTTTTTATTTAGCACAAACAAATATTTGTATGTTTGTTTAGGCACACTTTGGAAGCACACGTGTGTGTCTGTTTTTAAACATCATTGTGTATTTGCGCTCG
>JAHTLZ010000008.1:19004091-19023038 GCA_023846285.1 Phrynocephalus versicolor | reverse complement strand
TTGCAATAATCTATTCTCGAGATCACCAATGCTTGCACAACAGTTCTCAGGGAGTCCCCGTCGAGATATGGATGAACCTGAAAGACCAAGGAACAGAGGTCAAGAAGTGAACTACCATAGCGTCCCTAGGCACTCAATAGGTGATGGTCAATGGCCTTTGAGGGTGTCTCTCTCTCTCTCTCTCTCTCTCTGCTTTTTTCTCCTTCTTTCCCCCTCCTCCTCCTCCTCCTCCTCCTCTCCTTGAGAACACAAAACAAGAATTGCACTAGTCACCCCCAACAAGACCTACATATTCCAGCAAATTGTTCCTGTCCTGTTGATCGATGCTGCTGTCTTGCGTCACTCCGGAGGAACCGGTAATTCCGAATGGAGGCACACTGCCCTTGTGACGGAGCAGGTAAACGGCATGGCTTTCCCTGTTGAATGGAATTACGCACAAAGCAGCCAAAGAAAAGCACCACGGCCTGATCTGGAGAAAAGTTGCTTTCCGTTAAGCACTCCTTACCTAAAGCTCCTGCTGCTTACCTTAAGACACTGTGAATAGAGGTCCCAAAATCCACATACCTAAGATTGTCAAACAGCATCTCTGGCCTTTTGTATGGCTGCAGCAAAAAGGTGGATCAGGTGGTATCCTTTCTCCATCTCACTTTTATTGAGAGGATTTCATGGCAGTCAGGATGTAGCAATTCAAAACTTGGTGTAATCTCACCCCGCAAGCTATTCATGGGTTCATATGCGATCGGAGCGGTGCTAAACAGTTACAACACTGCCTTTTCACTGCAAATCGATCTTGGGACTTCACAAAGAAGCTGTTACATTCCTGTAATAAATTGTCCATATCATTTCATTTGAAATTGGGGCACGTAAGACCGTGCGGTGTTAACACAGTCATTGTTCAATGGGGCACACGTGTTGCCATTTGTGCATGCACCCTTCCTTTCAGAGCTGAAAATGGTGGCAAAATCCACTCTTTGACTTGTAGAGCATTCCTTGTAGGGCTTGTAAGAGTAAGGATGGCTTGCCTTGCAAAGGGATTCAATCCATATTGTTTCTGAGGCAGTCTGAGAGGCAGGAATGGAGAAGGTCCAAGTTCAGGGCAGTCCAGAATCCATGGATTAGTAGAATCATGGAATAATTGAGGGGCCTATAAGACCAGCAAATCCAACCCCCTGGTCAATGTAGGACCAGATCCAAGGAGATCTGACAGATGGTCATCCATTTTTCTCTTGAACGCCTCCAGTACTGGAACACTCACTACCGCTCGGGATCATTAGTTACAATGTCATACTGATCTAACCGTTAAGATTCCCCCCCCCCCCCCGATGTTCATCTTAAATCTGGCTTCCTGTATCGTGAGCTCATCAATCCATCCATCAATCATCATTCAATCAGTCAATCATGTCTTCTGCACTCTGGGATAATTGTGAACAGATCGTGCCCATTCCTTACTTTTCAAGTATATATAAAAACCTCTAATCTCCCCTCAGTCTTCTTTATTCAAGACTAAACATTTATTTATTTATTTAATTTATTTACAAGATGTTTTAGCCACCCCACTACCCTAACCCTAACCCTAACCCTAAACGTGCCAAGTTCTTTGTATCTTTCCTCATAGGATAGTGGTGGTTAGAGATGGGTACAACTCAGTGAAATTTTCATTTTCGTTTTCATTTTTCGTTTCCGTTACACAACGAAAACGAAAATGAAAATTTTCCAGAAAACAAAACGAAAATGAAAACGAAATGAAAAATTTTGCCCTGTTTTTCATTTTCGTTATGGCAGGCACATTCCAATGAATAGAATGCTAACGAAAATGAATTTTTTTGTTTTCGTTTTGTTTTTTCGTTTCGTTTCGTAACGAAAACAAAAACGAAAAATGCGCAAAAAACCCCCGAAAAACGAAAATGAACCAAAATGGACCCCAAAACGACAAACGAAAAATGAAAAATTATTTTTTTGAGTCGTGCCCATCTCTAGTGGTGGTGAACCTTTGGCCCTCCAGATCTTTTGGTCCAAAACTGCCATAGTCCTTAGTCATTGACAGTTGAGGCTCAGGATTCTGGGAGTTGTGGTCCTAAACATCTGGAGTGCCAAAGGTTCACCACCACTGTAATAGGACATGGTCATCCTGGTCATCCTTGTTGCCCTCCTCTGAAATTGCATCATTTTGTTAGCATCCTTCTTAAAGGGTAGTGTCCAGAACTGGACATGGTACTTCTGGATTTGGCCTAACTAGGGATGAGTAAAGATAGACTAGTACTTTTATGGAATTTGGAGACTATACTTCTGTTCTTGCATCATGCAGTTTTATTCTGTGTCGACTTTGGAAGGATGGCATTAAGGCGTGGGAATGCATCCTTCACTGTGGCAAGAATGAAGAGACAGGTGGATATTTTTCTTTCAGCATGCTTCAAATTTAATAATAGCATGCCATCAAATCAGTTCCAACTGATGCTGGCCCTTCCTGGGGTTTCTTGGTAGCAAATACACAGAAGTGGTTTACCATTCCCTTCTTCAAATGGCTGCCCTGGGAGAGTGCAGCTTGCCTGAGACTAGCCTGGCTGGCTCCTTTTAGAAGGCCCAGAGCGGATTTGAACTCCCGCGACATCTGGCTCCTCCAGACAGATACCCAACTCACTGCGCTATGCAGCTATCCAGCTTTTTTTCAGATTTACCCAAACTCTATTCATATTCATGTTGGAAAGGACAATGGGCTGGGGGGGAAAAACTTCAAACACAAGAGAAAGCCGCATTGAAAGAATAGCATGCCTTATTCCAATTGAAATGACAAAGAGAATTGGAATAATAAAGCTTCCTATTTGCATTTATAAACAGTCAATTGAGAGAACATGGACACCCAGGTCTCGTGAAAGTTTGCTATAAATTATCATTATTTCGGCTCACATTTATGAAAACAGCGTCGCAAATTATTCCTGCACAATGAATTATATTTCCCTCACCTCTGAACAGCGATTTCTGTTTTGCTGACTGTTTTCCATGCTTCATTTATATTTTTGAAGAACTGGCCATTTAGTCGTAGCCTTGTGTGTTTGGTCATGTAGTCTGCATTTCAAGGGCTCTCATCATCCAGAGCCCAAGAGCTGCCTTGGTCTTTGCTTCAGTACAGAAAGCAATGGCTGGATTTGCCAATGAGCCAAGCTGCCTCTTCCATCAGGGAGGTGGCTACTTGGACAGTTACTTCACGTCCATTCTAGTCCCAGGGGGAAGTTCATTGCGTGTTGACGTCATTTGCGGTCACATGGTCTTCTTGCAGTTCTATCCCTGTTCCCGTGTACGCATGGGCGTGACTGATGATACCGGCATGACTGTTACTGCACGTCCTTGTTCCGTGATGAGATGTGAAATTCCATGCCTTTGTTCTCCATTTTTTTTCAGCCCGACCTTCCGCTTTTTGATGTTTCAATTCTCCAAAGCCTTGCCTTCAATGTGTTACGGAGCTGAGTTTGAGGCATTTGTCTTTTAATCTCTCTGCACTGCATTGCTGATTCCATAGGGAATGTACTGGCGAATGGCACTTCACACTCCTGCCACTAGATGGAGAATGGCATGTTGCGGGAGGAGACTGACCTCATGGGCACTCATCTCAGAATGAGAACTGAGACAAGCAGATTCCCAAGGCCAGGGAGGGGAATCACTTATCCCTCTTAAATCCCAGTTCAGGGGGCATGGTCGGGATGAACTCCCGTTGTCACACAATGGACGTGGAGTAACATTTCTTCATACCGGTCCCAAGCGGGACGGCGAACCGCGATGAAAGGGACATGAAGTATCAGCCTTTGATGAGAAGTCAGGAGCTGGGAGTTCAATTCCCCCACTGTGTCTCCAAAAATAAAAAATAAAAATAAAAAGGAGCCAGCATGTGTAATCAGGTTGAAGTGGTCAACAGCTAAGCAATGCCTGGAAAGGTTCACCCTAAGTCAGAATCAACCAGATGGCAAGTAATTACTATTATTGTAGGCACTTGGGTTTGTACTTTTTTAAAAAAAAGAACAGACAGTATATGGCAAACCACTTTGAAAACAGGAGTGCGGGGCGAATCGTTCAAAAACCATTTGCAATTTGGCACGGAGGCCTGTTGTTCAAAGATGATGCTCCCAAATTACACTGGTCAGAAAAGAGCCCTTAGGCAGATAGAAAATAGCTCTTTGAATCCAGGCCAGCATCTCTAAGTAAAAGGAATTTATGATTGCTTGGCATTTGGGGAGCAAGGAGAGGTGTGAGGTGTTCCAATACACCTTGATCAGGCTTGCACAGATTTTCTTCAAAGTGAATTCACACAGAGGTAAGGTAAGGCTAGACCTCTGAAGACTGCAGATGAGGTCCCACATGATAACAAATGAGAAGCAAACAAGCAGGCAAAACAGAGATCCTGATACAACACATCTGGAGAACAAGTTCTATCATCACCTTGTTCCTGATATCCTGAGCTCTGGGAACATTCCAATTTTCAAACTACAGTTCCCATTACAAACTGCCATTGCACAGTGCAAACATCTGCAATATGTCTTCGGGAGAGCACCAAGAGTTTCCGAAGAAGATCAGTCTATGCTTTATACCAGTGGCGGCGAACCTTTGGCACGCCAGATGTTTTGTTCCACAACTCCCACAGTCCTTCGTCATTGGCAGTCTCGGCTTGGAATTCTGGGAATTGTGGTCCAAAATATCTGGAGTGCCAAAGGTAAACCACCATTGCTTTATACTGCAGACTACAGCAAAGTCTTTAACTGTGCGGATCCGGAGAAATGATGGGTTGCTCTGAAAGGAACAGGTGTGCCTTAACATTTGATTATCCTGTGTGGCACCCATCTTGAGTATGGTGCCCAGTTCTGAAAACTAGATATGGGCATGAAATGTGAAAATTGTTTTTCGTTTCATTTTTTCCTATTTCATTTTGTGTTTTGTTAGGTTTTGTTTTTCAATTTTTATAAAAATATAACTAGTTGGGGTCCTGCCAGCTGATCGACACTGGTTTTTTTACAAGTGCCAATCAGCTGGCGTGAGGGGCCCTCCCAGTAATTGATGCTTTCTTTTTTTACAAGCGCTCCACGCGCCAGCTGATTAACACGTATTTGCATTATTTATTTTGACAAGTGCCGAGATCAGCGCTTGTCAAAATAAATAATAAAAATTAAAAAACAAAAAGCAAAACATGAAATGGAATGAAACAAAACAAAAATTTCTATTTTGTTTCATTTCATTTTTTTTCAAAGGTATTTCATTTTTTGTTTCGTTAGGAAACAAAATGCATTCAAATTCCCGCACATGGCATCTAAATTATTCTCTATTTAGCCATAAACTCAGACAACTTTTCAGGAGAAGGAGATTTTTAAAAATGTTTATTTATTTTTTTAAAATCACCAAAATATGTTTTTTGTTGTTAATGGAAAGAATAAATCTTTCTAAAGAAAGAATGTTTCTAGTGGAAAGATTATATGTTTCTAAAGAACTGATTTCGGAAGAGGGAAAATGTCAGCAATGCTTTTTTCTTTTTCCGTACTGTGGATAGAAAGATCTTGAGTTGTATTTGCTTCACTAGAAAGAGATCTGGAAAAAACAGAAACAGATAGATTTGTGCCCTGAGCTCCGACAACTTAATTTACTCTTACAAGTCTGGGCTTAAATCCCGGCGTGTTCAACCATCTTGTTGCTGAATGCCACCTTCCTTCTTGCAAGCCTGAAGGCTCCTTGGATAACACCTATAAGACACAGAAGTTAAATGCTGGTAACAGCCATATTTAATACTACTGGGCATTTATGTGGATTCGAATGGTCAGTTGTAGAAGGTGACATAAATAGCTGCCACATGAAGTGAAATGAGTGTGACCCTGCCTTTGCAAATTTACTGTATACAGGTGTTCAATGGGGACACATGAGAGGGCCTTCTCTGTGGCTGCTCCCACACTTTGGGCCACCCCAGGCTTTGAATGTGTTTTGGTACTGCTTATATTTCTTAGGATAAGATGCCTAGATGCCCTAAGCACATCTGATCTCACCTGATTTCGGAAGCTAAGCAGGGTCGTCCCTGGTTAGTACTTGGATGGGAGACCACCAGGGAATACCAGCTGCTGTAGGTGCCTGGAGTAGGAACTGGCAAACCACTCCAGTATTCTTGCCAAGAAAACTCCATGGACATGGAGTCACGAAGAGTCAGTCATGACTGTAACAACAAAACACACACATGTTTCTTAGGATGGTATTTTGCTGGGGTTTTGCTGCTGTTTGCTGTCTTTTGATTATGTAAGATACGATGGGTTCTTTTTAACGAGAAAGGCCAGGTAATTCTCGATAAATAAATCAATAACATTACACGACCAAGGTTTCTACTCCATTCTTTGCATCACAGCCATGCTTTTTTGGTCCCACAGTTCTGAATATACAACTGTTCCTGCATCTGGTGTTGGTAAATTAACCATCACTACAGGTCAGGAATGTCCCTTTGGTGGTGGGAGGGGCCTACAATTCCCATAGTATATACAACCTGGGGAGGTTTTGATTTTGTAGTACCAAAAATGTCTTGAATGCTTTGGTTGCACTTTGACTATTGTGCCTCATTGTGGAAACAACATTTTAAACAGGATGTATGTGGATTTGAGTACATCTAGAGGAGGAGCTGCTTGTTCGGTTTCTTTTCGAAACCTTTTTGAACTCTGAAACTAAGCACAGCCCAGGAACAGTAATTGATTATGATGTTCATCAACATCTTAGAACACCAGTACTGGAGGACCCTCTGGGTCATCCCGTCCAGTGGTTCTCAACCTGTGGGTCCCCAGATGTTCCTAGACTACAACTCCCAGAAATCCCTTCCAGCACAGCGAGTGGTGGAGGCTTCGGGGAGTTGCAGTCCACGAACATCTGGGGACCCACAGGTTGAGAACCATTGATTCCAGTCCAATCCCTGTCAAGGAGGCCCAGTGGGGAATTGAACTCTCAACTCTGGCTCCACAGATAGATTTCTAAACCATCAAGCTATCCAGCAGTTCCTTGGATGGATGTTCTGGAAACAGATCAGTGTTTGGGGGCATTTTCCACCTCGGACTGGCATTGAGCAGGAATGAGTGACTTTCATAGATCCAGCCGGTTCACAGCCCGATCCCGAAATCTTGACAGTCTCAACCTGTTCACATCCTGTGCACCCATATGTTTTTTTTAAAGTTTTTAAAAAGTCTTTATAAAAACAAAGTAAAATCCCCAATAATGATCCTATTGTTCAGTGGCTTAAGTATTTGTGTGTGGAGACAGAATTTGAGAGTTCAACTTCTCAATGGGCCTTCGTGACAGAGGCCAGAATTGTTGATCCACAGGGTTTCTTCCAGCTCTGCACTTCTAAGATGATAATAAGGATGGTAATGATGATGTTTTTTATTACCATTGATTGTGGCTTGAGAGAAAGCTGGGATGTGCCAAGGTTGTGTGAGAGATTCCCCATGGAGCTGGATCCAATGATCCATTGGGTCTCTACTAGCTTTGCTTTCTAAGATCTCCGTCGTCATTGTTTTTAAAATATGGCAACATTGCCTCTCACCCTTCCCCAGAGAGCCTAAAGGGACTTTCCAATAATTTAAGAGAAAAAGGAGTGTGAGCTACTGAAGGTGTGACAGGTGGCCTTCACCCATCCCAGCAGGCAGTGATGGATACATCCCACTGGATCTCATCGTTCATCTGAGCCTTATCCCTGCAGGTTCCAGTCTTGTCTTGTCGCAATCCGGAATGCCTGAGCGGCCGTTCATTGGCAAGCCCCTCTCTTCCACAAGAGCTGTCCTCCCTGAGTGAAAACGACGTGCATATTGACGAGCCGCTGGCCATTAAAAAGAGCGCTTGACATTCACCGGGCTTTTCTCCCCTGTCCATTCTCTGGAAGAATGGCTTTGGGGTGCTGCACTAAGGGACATGTGTTTGAGCCGAGTTAATTTTTAAATGCCAAGCCGTCTTGCTTATTTAGGGAGGGCTAATTAGGAAAGGAGAGAAAAAGACAAGAATGGGTTTTTTTTTTAAAGGAAAAAAGAAAAAGAAAAACAAACACGCCAAAACAAAAAGGCAGAGAAGCCAAATAGAGATACAGGGAATTCGTTGTGAGATGCTGCCAACTCTAACGTGCAGTGCGAGTCAGTTTTGGCTTCTTTGCTTAAGCTCAAAATACTAGTCAATACAGCAATTGAGCTACAAATGGCACATTTAGGGTTTGTTGAGATAATTGAAATAGCTGTCTTGAGAGAGTGGCACAACATTGACACTACAACCAGAACAACAACAACAACAATGACAACAACAACAACTGGGAAGCATACAACTAGTGATTGTTAATGCAAAATCCAGAGTACTCTGCTGCGTGATAATATCATCATCATCACCACCACCACCACCACCACCAGGATTGGGAAAACTTCGATTTTTTATGAGGAGCTGTCAAGTTCAGACTAGGGGAGGTCTCCCCATGTTCAACCAGGCACTTTTTCTATCTTGCAAACCCACCTCTCTAATCTCATTGATTTGTTCCTTAATTAGCACTTACAAGTAATTTAGCATCATTGGCAGGAATTACGTTGAGTGGCCTCTGCCTTGACAGTAAATTGCAGCTGATTTGAGACTTCAGCCTTGTCTCATTGCACGTGAGCTGGTTGCACCCCAGGACCAAAAGAGAAGTCTTTAATCCTTGGAAATCTGCTCCTAATGACAACATCACTCCCCTTGGTCTGGCACAGAGGCACAGCAGGATTTGAGTTGTTGAGTAGGTGTTGAATGAATTTCCCTTGGCTTTTACTCACAAATAGGACCTGAGAGGTTTTGTAGGTCTTTCCCCTCCACTCTGTGAGTTCCTTTGGGTATCTCTGAGTAATCTGCATTGCATGTTGTTTTCTGACTCACTCTAGAAACAAAAAAGAAATCCGAAAGGCACCATCCCAGACACTGTCACCAAGCTATTGTTCAAAGTGATGGGTTTTCGTTGTCAAAGAGAGAGATTAAGATAGCAGCCCAGGTGGCGTCCTTCTGACTAAATTCAAGGTAAAAGAAGATAAGCAGAAATTCTCCTGAGTAGTATGGCACACAAAGATTTTCCATCTGGTCAGCCAGGGAAAGAGCAAATCTGTTTCTCTTTCCCTTTAACTACAAGTGCTAAGCACTCTCTCTCTCTCTCTCTCTCTCTCTCTCTCTCTTTCTCTGTGTGTGTGTGTGCACGTGCATGCGCACGCGCACACACACACACACACACACATGGAGGCACAAAAGGAACAGGCAGTGGAACATCAAATATACTTATGGCATCTATTTGCTTATCAGTGGTGACCTTCATCTCTTTCAATGTTTCTCAGCAGAGATCCAAGTGGGTGGGGAGCAATTCCAATTCATCATTAGCTTAGCCTACTATCAGACACTTGTTTCATTGCCAAGATAGAGAGAAAGAAAGAAACCCTGTTCTGTGTCTTGGATCTGATTCATCCTTTCATCTGGCAAGGTATGCCCCAGCAAAGAGGCGAACGATTCAGGTATGATTCCATAAAAGACAGTTTTAGGGTGAACACACTATTGTACAGGAGGGGGACTTGCAGTTTTTTTACAAACTGCAAGTGAAGATCCGAAAACGAGCCTTTCTAGATGAAGGTCCAGCTAATCCACCAACCAGCTTCTGTTGTTGTGATGTGCCATCAAGTCACCTCTGATTTATAGTGACCCTCTGACCGAGTGGGGGGAATCAAAGTCTCAACATTTGTCCTGTCCACAACAGCCCTAACTAGCTCTTCTAACTGAAGCCTGTAGTTCCTTTAGGGCAGGGGTCCTCAAACATTTTAAAGAGGGGTCTGGTTCATTGTCCCTCAGAACTGTTGGAGGCCGGGTGGTGGTGGGGGGCATGAGGGAACTGGGGGGAGGGTTGGGGCATGCAGTGGCAGTGGGGGGATGAGGGGACTGAAGGCGGAGGTTGGGGCAAGCAGTGGTGGTGGTGGTTGCACAGCCGCCGCCACGGAGCCATCTTCCCACCCTTTCCTCGGGGTGCCCCATCCCCCACCTCCCCCTCAGCACATGGTGCAACTAACCTGGATGATCTTGCCCTCACTGCTAAGCAAGGCTCCGGTGCAAGAGAAGCAGCCCTGCAGCCCCGAAGTAAGGGGTAGGGAGAGGGCCTACATGCTGTCCCCCCACCTGCTTTGTCCCACTCAGCCGGCCAGGCTCACATGGCATTTCTGGTGGCTTGGGGGCATCCGCAGCACCAAATCATGGCAGTGCCATACCATACAACTGCTTGGGCGGTGGTGGGAGCGTTTGACCAACCTGCGGCAAATTGGAAGTCACTTTTGGAAAACCGGAAGTGTCTTCCAGATCGCCCCGAACCACTTGGGGGGCCTCCAACAGATCCTCAAAACCCTTTGAAGGCCCATTCAGGGCAGCACCACTCTTCAGGTAAGTGTAGGAGGCCCCAGATAGGCCCCCCAGTCCCAACCCGATCCAGCATACGCATATCACAGATTTTCCATTATCGTGAGTGGGGTTGGGTCCATAACCTCTGCAATTGGTGGGAGATTATTGTATGCTGATCACACAAAAGAGCCTGAAGAAGGGAGGTTTCTGAAGAGGGATTAAAGAGGCTGAGCGAAGAGCCTTCACAGATAATAAAGCACATTCATAATAGGCAACATAAGCAAAAATAGTGTTAACTAGACATGGGCGTGAACTGGGGAAAATACGGTTCATGATGGTTCATCGCTAATCATGAACGATGAATCATGAAGTTCCACGAACGTTCTGACTAGATGAACCATTTCATGGTTTGTGTGATTTGGAATTTCTGGAATGGGTATTTGTGCATAGAACTTCTTCAGTTGACACTCCTCCTCCTCACCTCCACGTTTGGTGAATACTGGATTTGGAATTTCCAAGATATAGCCCTTCAAAGCAATCCTTCTGGGAAAGCCACTCGGTAGCAGCTGATTTTCAGGATTAGAGATGGGCACGACTTAGCGGTATTTTCGTTTTCGTTTTCGTTTTTTCGTTTTCGTTACGTAACGAAATGAAAACGAAAAACGGTTCAAAAATGGACCGAAAACGGAAACGAAACGACTAATTTTGAGCCAATTTTCGTTTTTCGTTACTGGAAAAACACATAATGGAGCTAAATGGGGAGAAACGAAAAATTTTTCGTTTTCGTTTTCATTTTTTTGTTTTCGTTACGTAACAAAACGAAAACGAAAAATTTTGAAATTAGCTCACGAAAACGGAAATGAAACGAAACGGACCCTAGCCGAAAACGAAAACGAAAACGAAAATTTTTTTCTGAGTCGTGCCCATCTCTATTCAGGATTTTTCAAGCAGAGAAGACCCAGACATGGTTTGCCATTCTCTTCACTTGGGGATGCTCTGGGACTGTGCAGCTTGCCTTAGGCCACACAGGTTGTCTCATCCAAGATGCATAGTGGGGGGAATCAAACTCTCAACATTTGGCTCCACAGGAAGACTAGTGTTGCCAATTAATATCTTGTTTAAGAGACAGGAAACAGGGGAAGAAAATTGTTGTGAGTGATTACTGAATAAATGTCTGGCAAATCGACATTGCTTTCTCCATCAATAAGCTCGATCATATGTTAAACAAGAACTCACAGGCTATTAAACTCTACAAATCTGTCCCCTTCATTTAATTTCTTCCTCAACTTTTGGGACATATTCATTCCCAGATCCAGCAGCTCTAGACTGCTAAGCTTGATTTGGCTTGTGCCCTATTAGAGATGAGCACAAGCTAAAATAGAAACAAAAATAATCCTTCTGAGCAAGGCCAGTTTGTGGTTCGCGGATTCTGTTTTACTGAAATGAAACAAAATACATTTTTAAAAAAAAAAAATTCTGATGCTTTGTTTTGATTTGGCAAAATGGTTATCTTTGTTGCTGTCCCTGGGACGAACCTACAAACCTTGTTCATTTTTCTAGGGCTTGGGGGTGGTTCAAACCACCCTGATTCAGTGTTTTTTTCTGGTTCGTGACCCATCCTTGCAAATTCTTCCACAAACTCATTTGATTCTGTCCGACTTCTAAAACAACTGTTTAGGCTCCAGCTTAGTTTCTCTTCTTGTGTTTCATGATCAGCTTTATTGTGATCAATGGATGAGCAGGGCAACACACAGAAAAATACAAAAAAAGTACAAATCCTATTTTGTACTCCCCCTCTAGCAGAACACCCAGGGCACATGTCCCACCTGCTCTCCCCCAGTTGTACCCCTGTGAATGAGAACTAAATGCTCAAACCTATGCCTTTTCTCATAATAATTCCCAGGCATTTGCTTGATGGAAAGCAAACACATGGACCATTTAACAAAATGTAGTCTGGAAGAAAACAAAAACTATTTGCAAGTGGGTATTGAAGACAAAATAAGACGCTCCATGTGGGAAGGAGGTCTTCTGTTTGAGATCTTAAAAAGAGAATTAGAGGTAAGTGCAGAAAGATGATAGAACTGACCTACAGGTCAACTCTGACATGAAAGGTATTATGACCAGAAATGCATCAATTGATGTTATTTTTAGATCAAATTCTCAGCTGAACTGGAGGAGTTTGTACCAGTTTGGAGGGTGGTTGTAGTGAAGATGCGATTTGGGGTGGGGGTGAGGCATATCCAATGCAGAACAAGGTTGTTTAAAATATTGGATAAAATCCCGTTGATTCCACCACTAACAACATTTTTGAGAAATTAAGCTCTTTATCGCATCCTGCAGTCCTCAACAGCTTTTTAGCAGTGAATGGAGCTTGGGATGGGGTGGGGTGGGGGTGGGGAGTCGTGATTTTCTTTTTCTTCTTTTTACTCCTGAAAAAAAGCACCCTCTCTGTTATGGGACAGGATTTCACCCATTAAGATAAGAAAGTCATTGGGGAAAGGTGTGGAAGGGGATACAGAGAAACAATAATCTCAATTCCTTCTTTTCCTGTCTGAGGCCAAATCAAAAGTATTTAGTGCTATAGGACCCTTCCCTAGAGTCCTCCACCTGAATTTGCCTACAATTCCCCTTATCCCAAGCCAACAAAACCATAATGGTAATTATTTTCCAAAAGAGCTAGACCCTAAAGTACCAAATGTGGATCTGACCATGTATGGGATATACCTCGGAGATAAAATCCTTCAGTTTTATAGGGGAGATGGTGAATTCTGTTGGGCATTGGCCATTCAAATTGGCTCCTTCTTCTCACCCCTTTGTGTGAACCGATATCCCTTGCCTCAAATATTCACAGATTTTTGAGATCAGTGAAGCCTTTCAGAGAGGAGAGGCGTGCCTAAAGCCACATACGCCACGCAAAATGAATGTCTGAAAGTGGAGAGTTACTCCAAAAAAATAATGTTCACAGGCGGCTTTCGTCCATGGGAGGAAAGATGGGTGAATGAGCTCAAGGGCAAATAGGAGCCACACCTTTGCAAAAATATAGCACAAATTTTAAAAATGTGCAGGAAAATGAAATGAGGCCCTGGAAAAGGAGGACACAAAGAAAAGGAAGGTTGTGTTTGCAGAAACACAGCAAGATCAAGGTGGCCAGCTTTTCATATCCCTGTCCTTAGGCGACAGCCCCAGTTGACTGAAACAGACTGCTTTTACTCTTCTCCTCTTTTATGAAGTGTCAAGTCCTGCTGATACATGTATTTTTAAGCCTAACCTCTGTGTGCTCAAGCAGGGAGGTGGAGGGGAAAACTGGCTGGGTAAAAAAAGTCTTACAAAATATCAATGGAGTATAATTTTATCCACCTGCTGCACTGACAGGAAGTTTTGACACCAGCCTATTTTCAATTATCAGCCATGCTCTTTCACTCCTTCTTCACAATTTTTGGGTGAAAAAGCTCCTCAGCAGAGAGGCAGAAAACTTAGACCTCTCCCTACAGACTGGCTGCTCTTTGGTGGTCTATCCTGGTCTCTCAGAGCCTGGTGGGTCCGTGAGGAGTTTCAAAGCATTAAAAGGTTTTGTCTCAGACTGGAATGCCTCAGGAATTAAAGGGCCTCTTTGTTTTAAGCTTCAAGGCCTCCCCCCCCCCAAAAAAAAATGGCTGTTCCCTGTATATAAAGAGTCAATAAAAACCTTGGTGCATCATTGGAACAGTGGTTCAACAACTGTACTGCAGACAAATCTTTTCTCACGACCTGAGGTTCAATCCCAGGTAGCTGCCTGATGGTTCATTCACTCAGCCTTCTCTCCTTTTGAGATTGGCATTTGGCAAAATTCTAATTTTTTGTCCGCCATTGTTTTTATGCCATTCTGTTTATGTATGTGTTTTAAACTGACTTTATTATTTTATATCATTGTTGTATCTAACCTGTTTACTGTTTTGTTTTGTTGTAAACCGCCCAGAGTTCCACTACGGAAAACGGGTGGTATATAAGCCCTAAAGTAAATAAATAAATAAAAATACCCCGGCTCACTAGAGGACAGAAGCAATACATAGCCTATGCAATTAAATTTTAAACCACCCAGAGAGTGCTTTTAAGTGCTATTGGGTAGTATGTAACCAGCTCACTTTGTTTTGTTTTGCTTAGAAGTTAGGTCAGTCTTTGGCAGAGAAGGACACAAAAACTCCAACTTCAAAGCTGCGACTCCAAATAAAATGAAATAAAATAAAGAAAAATAGGGAAATGTTGGCCATCCACTCCATGTTCTAATTGGGAGTCGGCTTGAAGGGCTCACCTGTTTTATGGTCTTGGTACACACACACACACACACACACACACCAAAGCAGGACCAAATAGTTTTGTGCCATTTTGTTTTCAAAAACCATATGATTCTGAGGACCACAGAGAGTTCTGTGCAGTTTGGAGGGCCGCCCGCAAATAATGGACTTTGGTACCACGTGGAAGGCCACAAATAATGCATCTTGACCGGACAGGGCATACCGCTTGGGCAAGTCTTGCCATCAAGCCAAACGTGGTGGAGGGGGGATTATTTGTGGCAATCTCTTTGCATAGCAGCAGCGCTTATGTGAGCAGCACAATTTTGCATTAACATGCTGCTGGGATTGTCCACTTGGTAGAAATTCAATAGGATACTGGTCTGGCCTGACAGTTTTTTGATAAAACCAATGCTGGGAGCGTAGTTCCTGCTGTTGAAGAGAGATTCAAAGACTGCAAATTTAAAAGCAAGTATTCAGCCAGGCGGGAGGGGAGGGGAATGATGGAATTGAGAAACTGTATAATAAATGTGTTCCCTCATGATTCACTTGAAGGTAATGAAGGATAATAATTGTTTTAAGGTCTTTTTTCTCCCTTTTTCATTGCCATTCTTCTGCCTTTTGTATGCTATAGACCTCTGGGTATAAAAATGCCAGCCGAAATAATCATTTGCTGATAGGGCATTCTTTGTATTAGTATTTAAACAAAAAAAGATCTTAAAAATTAAATCCTTCCCTTCACGGTGAAACAGCTTAATCGGTTTTGCGGCTGGAAAAATACTGGAAATGGGTAATTCCATCTGACTTTACAGCATTATGTTTCTGGGTGGCGTTCTCAAGATTCAGAGAAAGTTTCTGGAGGCTATAATTATGGCGAGGTTGATTCATATTTATTTGCATTAATTAAGCCACAACAGCAAGTGGGAATGATCTGCACCCTTCCCTTTCCTCCTCCTTTGCACTGTCAACTGCTGGGACTGGCAAAAACACAGACTCCCAGTAATTTGGGGGTGGGGGGAGACTGATGAGGATGATTCTCAAAGGCAGGGAAGGAGGGCTCAGATGCAGAGAATGTTGATGGAGCTCCTGGATCCTGTGTGCCCAAGTTTCACCAGTGGCCAGGAGTGCATTTACGCAGTTTCAAGAGTGTTCTGCTTAGTGTGTTAGTTGCTCCCATTTCTGCAGAGATCTCATATGGACACGGTGGCACATGCCTTAGTTACATGCCAGCTGGATTCCTGTCACACGCTCTATGTGGAGCCACTGGAGGAAAGAGTCAGGAAACTTCGGCAGGTCTAAAACACAGCAGCCAGATTGCTGCTTGAGGGTGGTTACAGGGATACCATAACCCCGCTCTGTCATTGCAGCTCCACTGGCTGCCAGTCCATTTCCGGACAGAATGCAAAGTGCTGGTCTTAACCTCTAAAGCCCTATTTGACTTGGGTCCAAGGTATATCAAGGACCGTGTCTCCCATCACGAGCTACTCGGGCGTTAAGATAATCAAGAGAGGCCTTTCTGTCACTCCTACTACCACCTTCACAGGTGTCCTTGGTGGTGGCACATCAGGGGGCCTTCTCTGTCACTCCTCCCAGACTATGGAACTCCCTCCCACAGGAGGCCTGCCTGGCCTCATCTTTGCTGTCCTTCTGCCAGCAGGTGAAGGCCCTTTTCTTCAGGCAAGCTTTCCCTGAGTGGTTTTTTTCCTTAATACAGTGGACCCTCATATAACAAACAGTTTGTATAACATAAAATCTGTACAACATAAAACATTTCGGAGATATGGGAAATTTGCTTAACAAAATCGCCTATGGGGCAAATCCGTACAACATAAAAAATTTTGCGATTAGGGATTACTCTGTTTTCAATGCATTCCTATGGGAAATTTGTATAAAGGAAAATTTGCTTAGCATAATTTCATTTGGAATGAATTAATTCCTTTATACAAGGTACCACTTGTATATTGTTTTACCTTACTGCTTTGTACACATATTGGTATTCCTTATGAGTTTTAGGATCATATTTGTTTTAGCTTTGCTAATTGCTAGCTTTAATGTTGCCTTTTAACAATGTAGGCTGCCTTGGGTCCCTTTGAGGAGAAAAGTGGGCTTAAAAAATTGCAAATAAAACAAATTAAAATAAAGCTGAGAAATGCTGTATCAACTGCTCTCCTTCTGCCATCTGTCTTCTTCTGCTATGGCAGCTAAGCCTCCTTCCTTAGCTTTGTCCCCTGTCTTTCTGGAGCTGCTCCCGGGAGACTGGCACATTCCTACTTCTCTTTGTTTGGGGTGGTCCCCTTTTTGAACCACCTCATGTTTGTTCCCATTATGAAGCCTGTGCCTCGCTTTCCTTCCGTAGGTGTCATTCATCTGGGCTGTGGTGAGCAGCGAAATGAGGAATTGGTACAGCCAGCTAGAGTGCTCTCTCTCTCTCTCTCTCCCTGCCTCTGCCTTTGAAGCACAGAAGTGCAATGTTGACTCAAGGTATGTTTGCCTACAGCTGGAGCCCAGCGTGAGCATCTGGAAAGTGACAAAAAGGGTTTGCAGTGATGCTCGCCTCCATAACGAGCATCAAAGGAAGGAGTCGCTCTCCCCCTCCGTTAGAAAAGGAATTTCATTTCATCTCACAGCAAAGCTAACATGCAAGGTGGCCAAGCCCAAAAAACAAACAAAGAAACAAACAAACAACACAACACAACACAACACAAAAAACAAAACAGAAATAAGCACACCGATCTTTGGTGACTAAACATGGGCACGACTCGGCGAAATCCTCGTTTCCAGTTTCCGTTCGTCGTTTCCGTTACGTAACGAGGAACGGTAACGAGAATTACTCCACTCCAGCTCGAATCTGACCCGATAAAGATAAATTGGGTCTGATTTGTCGTTGTCGTTCATGACATTGCAGCGATCGCGCGATGCCAAGCGGCACAGAAAAAAAGTTTTAAAAATTAAAAAAAAAACCAATTCCCGCCGGCCATAAAAGCAGGCGAAAATATGCCTGCCTGAGTGAGGGCACCTACCAGAGAGGGGTGGTTTCAGGGGAGGGTGTCCCCAGTCTCTCCCGCTCTCCTGTCCTTTGCCATGCGTTGGGGGGGATCCAAAAATGGCGACCACAATATTTATTTTTAAATCGTGGTCCAAAAACCCACCAAAGCACCACAGAAACATTTGAAAATCAGGTATTTTAAATGCCTGATTTTTTATAGTAGCAGCAGTGGTTTTTCTTGCAATAAAACGTCTCCATTGATTTTATTTTATTTTATTTTTATTTTTTTACACCTGTGCACGTGCAATGATGGGCTGGCCATGAAATGGGACTATGCAAATTTTTGGAGCCATTCCACCAATCGCATGGCCAGGTTTTGACTGAGACTTCTGGGTGTGCCAGAGAGGGCATAAAAAGCCCACCAACCCTAACCCTAAGCCTAAGCCTAAGCCTAACCCTAACCCATACGCCAGTACACTGTCCTTCTTAGTGGGCCAGAGGCACCCAGAGGTGCAGACCACTAACCCACCCTAACCTTAACTGTTACCCTAAGCCTAGCCCTTACCCTAACCCCAACCCTAACCCAGATTCGTACGCAAGTACACTTCCCTTCTTAGCGGGTCAGAGTGATGCACCCAGAGAGGTGCCTCCAACTCCAGACCCACTCCCTCCCTAAGCGTAACCTGTACGCCAGTACGCCAGTATGCTTTCCTTCTTGGTGAGTCAGAGAAGCGCCGACAAGGTTCCTCTGTCACACTAACCAACATAATGTAAATTAATGAATGGTACGCGGCGGCTACGTGTTACGCTTCCCTTGTCTTCTTAGTGGGTCAATTCAGAGGCACCCAGAGAGGTGCCTCTCAGAGCCCACTTACCCCAACCCCAACCCAAACAACAAACGACAAACGGAAACAACAATTTTTTGGAAATTTCCGCGACAAACGGAAATGACCCGAAACAGGCCCATCCCGACAAATGACAACTCGAACCATAATTTTTTCTGGTCGTGCCCATCTCTATTGGTGACCAAGAAATGATCCAGCCAGTGGAAGGCTTCCTTCAGTCTTCAGGGAGAGCAACCGAAATGCAAAGGTGCACCTTTTCAAATGGGCATTTTGGAAGTGGGCCCTTGATTCATTTTAGGAGGTTTGGAGCACAGGTTTCTGGATTGTTTTGCTTGCATAAGAGGTGGATGGGAAAGGACAATACACTTTGTGATTGTGCATGTGTGCGACTGGGCTGTGTGAGTGGTTGCTTGTTCAGCTCAACTTGGACATTTTCTTTCTTTCTTTCTTTCTTTCTTTCTTTCTTTCTTTCTTTCT
>JAHTLZ010000008.1:18967312-19004081 GCA_023846285.1 Phrynocephalus versicolor | reverse complement strand
TCTTCTTCTTCTTCTTCTTCTTCTTCTTCTTCTTCTTCTTCTTCTTGCCTATTTTGGCACCTGCCAGTAGTGTTTTTTCTCTATTGTGTTGCCCTGCTTCAGAGGCCCTCTGTAGTGCTGAGAGGGTGAATCTGTAATGTCGTTTGCTCTACCTAATATCTGGGTGCTCTGTGGTGCTTGCCTCTCTTACATTCCTGCCAAGAAAACTCCATGGACACGGGGTCACAAAGAGTCGATCACGACTGTAATGATAAAACAGCAACAACAAAACCAACTTTTTCTCATTCACTGTCACCTGCTTTTAGGGCATTCTCTGTTGCCTCGCTCTTCTATTTTTGGAGTAGTTTTTAAACGTTCCTCAGGGACCACCAGAATCATGGATGTAGAGGAGGATTTAGATGAGTATTAATGCAGGAGCAGATGATATATTTATTGGACCATTAGGGAAAAAATAACAAAAAAGGTCAATCTTTCCATGATTATTCCTTTTATTCAGGCAGGGCATCAAATTCTTCAGGGTAGTTTCAAAATTATATGCTTTGATAGAAGTCCCCAAAAATCTCATGACTAGAGTAGGGTCCAGGCTTTCCCTGATCCAAAAGCAATCCCTCCCTTTTGTGTAGAAACAAAAGGACTGCTATGGAAAAACATACAAAAAAGAACAGAAACAAAAGGAGACCACTCTGGACTGGAGGACCCCAAGATGAAAAGAAATATGAAAGTTTTTGCTGTGTGCATCCTTACTATCCGTTACTCCTTCCTTGATGGGGTCACACGCAGAAAGGGCACCCAACCACCTTAACACTGAAGTAGAAGAAAGAGAAATGACACAATAAATAGCCCGTTTGGGTTGTTTTGGGATCTGTAGTTCCAGGTAGTAGCATTTCCAACTTGTGCTTTCAGGTAATATAGAACTCAAATGTATAGATCAGAGATGGCTTGTTTGAGTGTCTTTCTCGCACTTTCCTTGCTCTTTAGGGATGTGAATGATATTTGCTAAGTGCCTTGTCCCTCATCGTTTTAGGCTGTCTTAGCTTGATGAGACAGCTTAATGGGAACTTGAAACCTCTCGTAATCTGTCACTTCCAGCCAAAATCGAAGCAGACAGCTGGGTTTCTGGGCAAAATATTGACAAAAAGTAATGTCCTTTCTCCTTGAGCGGCAAAACACACCCACCCACATAAGATAAGCACAGAAGGCTGGCTGCTTCTGAAGAAAGGAACAAAGCCCAAACAAGGGTTCATTTCCATGAAATCCAAGGGGTAGACTTGCCCAACGTTGACCCATTTTGTGCAAGTTTGCCTGCATTTTGAGCAAAACTCTGGCAAATGTGAGAACAGAATTAAGAGTGGTGGAGAACGTGATGTGATCTTTAAGGTGAGAAGAAGTAAATAATGGCCGTTACTTCACGAGGTCCCTCACTTCGAATCGACCTTGCCTTCGATTTGAATTCGGAGGCGGTCACGTGGTGGTCACGTGGTCTCCCTTCGCTCCCACCCCCGTTTCTCTGTACTCACGCGGGGCATTTTTGGGACCGAATCGATTACTACCTCACGTGCTCCCTTCGCATTAGAAAGCTGATTTGCAACATCCGGTTCCACTCTCCTTTTATTTTTTTAAAAAAAAATTACTCCGCGTATCGATGCATCAATGCTTGGCTGTCATTCACAATTGGTTACTGTACGATCCTGTGTTTTCTGCTCCTAATTTATATTGTTTTGTCCATTGTTTCCTGGCATCATTGGCAGCCCCCCCCCCCGCTGCTGCCACTACTCAGGGGGGAGCCCCGCATGGCACAGCCGCCCGCCCTCTGCCGCTTGCACGCTGCCTGCCCCGGGTGCCCTGATCTGGCCGGGCGAGGTGGCAGCGTCTCCTCCTGCTCCCGCTGCCGCTGCCGCCGCCGCCGCCACTACTCGAACGAGGAAGTAACAGCGCAAAGCGATGAAACGATATAGCGATGCATCGATATCCCTGTTTGAATATTTTTTTAAAAAAACTTGAAATAAAAGCCAAAAACCGAGACCACACGTGACGTTGGGAGCGAAGCGAGATGCGAAGCGAAAAGATTCCCGGCCCTTGGCAGGGGAATCACTCACCCCGGTTGGAGCACGGTAAAGGGGGCGTGGTCGGGGTGACGTCGCAGCCAAAAAGGAGGAGCATGTGGACTGAAGCAATCGGTTCACACAGAAATGACGGCTTGCCGCGAAGCGAGCGGCTCGTGAAGTAACGGCCAATGATTCGCCAAGTGCTTCTCTACCTCTCTTTTTAAAAAAACCTCTGCAGTCTTTGTCTGTCACTGATGTAGTCCAGAAAGAAGAAATGAAAATTTGCTTGGCCCCCAAGATTACACAAATGTCCGAGAGGGAGGGTTCCATTTTCTGGACCATTAAAAATTAAGCCAATTGTACTCAACTGAAGAAAGAGGAAGGGCAATTGGTAATTATAATGGTTACGGCCACAAGGCTGATTTTTGTCAAATATTGGAAATCTATTATACAATTAATATTGGAAGAATGGTATAAGGAGTTATGGAATCTGGCTATTAATGATAAATTAACTTGTGAAATTAAAATTAGGGAAGGCTTGAGTAAGTCCAATGACTTTAATGGAATATGGAATAAACTGTTGGTATATGCAATTAAGAAAGGTAAAGGGTATACATCTGGAGAAGATTCAATGTATAATTTGCTGGAGGGAAATGGGCTGGTCAGTACCATGAGAGTTGTAATTTTGTAAAGTTCCGAGGGGGGGGGTTGCATGGGGTTTGTTTTTTGTTATTTTTGTTATATTTCTGTCATATTGGTGTGTGTTTGGGTTAATATTTTCCTTTCCTTTAGGATATTTTGTTGTTTTATGTGTTTTTTGTATTGTAGTTTTATAATTCTTAATAAAAATTTAAAAATATAATAAAAACAATTAAGCCAATTGCAAGCTTTTGTGGATAAAATGTTAGTTGTTCAGGCTTCATACAGCTCCAACCTGGATTGTCTAGGGGGTTCAACAGAACCTACATCATCTTTCACAGATACGTACCATCCACTTCTGCACTTGTGTCTAGAATTTTTCTGCACCATCCATGGAGGAATGATGCTAAACCTGAAGAAGTGGGATTTTATCCATGTAAGTTCACTTTGTCTAATTTTTAGTGATTCAACCAGAGGTATCACCGACTCTTACATTTGTATTAACATTGATATATTTGTGTCTTTGTTAGAACCACACACAGCTCTCCCAACCCAATTTAAGGATAATTTGGGGTTTAGGAATGTATTCTAACTCACTCCAGAGTGATTTATACAATTTGTTCTGGTGTCCCAGACCTGGAAATGTTACTTTTTGGGGATTGCACCTCCCAGAACTGTCACACCAGGACAATTCAGTCCAAACGTATAACTCTTCCAAGCTCTGGTCTTGGTTGTCCTTGTCTAGGGTTGGATCAAGGCTGTGGTGCTTAGCATTTGTCCATAAATTTTCAGAAGACTTCAAGGCCATTGCTAGCAGCACTAGGCTATTTTCTGCAAGGCACAGGCTTTGCTTACAATCAAATTGACCTTTGTTCTGAAGCCTCTGCTCTGGGTGGCTTCATGGAGAGAAGATTTCTTTATTCATGAGCTTTGTCGGGAGATGAAAGGAGATGTGAGACTTGAAAACAGTGTGACAATGACCTCGGGAAAAATAAAATAAAATGAAATGAAACCCAACGCCTGACTTGGCTTGCCTGGAAGTGAAGCCAAGGGACCTTGCTGTTATCAAGGGTGCTAAAATCTGTGACAGACAGTGTGAGTTGGTTCATTGACAACAGATCAAAACCGAGCATTCATTGCACCATCTCACAGGCTGTCAGGCACATACATGCATCTGTTGTCTAACACTGAAATGATGTGTCAACATGATTTGGCATTTGTTCAATCAGTGCATCTCTGTCAATGTACAACACAGAGGAGGCAGATGACTGCGATGTTGGAGGCGCAGCTGCGACGCTGTAAAGTCCGAACTTTGGAGCAGGTCTCCCAAGTCCTGAAGCCTCTCCTCAAGATTGTTTCAACACCTTGAATACCTCCTTTAAGGTTTAGACTAAAATCCGGAGCAGATTCATGATTTTTGTGAGTTTGGAGTCAGCAGGCTCAACTGGAGCATCATTGTAGAGGTCAGCAACAAGGTACAAGAGTTTTATCCAGGCATTACTCATACCAGAAAAATCTACAGTAACATAGATTGGCCCTGCCAAGTAGTTCTGACTAGAGATGGGGACTTATAATAATCATCATCATCATCACCATCATCATCATCATCGTCATCGTCAAAATCAAATTGCAATATACAATGAATATCCTCTGATTCATTTTATATTCTTCCCTTCATATTTGCCAGCTTAGGAGACTGCCGACAAACACAAAGGGATGGATATTTCCTCTTTTTGTACATTTACAGTTGATTTTTACTATTGGCCATACTGTTCCATTCATTTGTCACCAAATGAAGCCTGCAGAGGGAAAAAAAAATAACCCATCATTAATAAAGGCCTTGGGGATTTTTATGACAGCTGTGAGTCCTGCCAAGAGAAGGTGAGAAGGAAGGTCCTCTTGTCTCTAACTGTGAAGAAGCACCTCATTGTGTTTTTAATTTTGTACTTTTCAGTTTAGAGGAGATCAGGATGATTTATGGGACAGAAGTCTGGAAACCTTTGTATTCTCTCTCTCTCTCTCTCTCTCTCTCTCTCAAACCAGCATCTTTTTCTAGATTGCAGAAATAACCAACGGAAGCCAACATTTTGAATTTAATGCTTGACTTTTCCTGTGATATGGTTCTGCATTCTTGTGAAATAATAGAACCATGGGATTTTAGAAGTGACAAGAACCTCAACACTCATTTAGTCCAACATTCTGCCAATGCAGGGAATTCACCATTAAAATATCCCAAAAAGTGGCCAAACAACTTATGCTTAAAAATCAACACTGTAACCGAGTCCGTAACAGTTCAAGGCAATTCCATCCACTGCCTAAAAACTTTTATCAAATGGAAATCATCCCAAAATTTAGTCAAAATCTCCTTGCTTGCTGGTCGAATCCATTGGTTGGGTCCTGGGATCTGGAACAGCAGAAGACAACCCTGTTCTATCTTTTAAAGGATGGTCCCTCAAGTATTTGAAGTAGAGATGGGCACGACTTAGCGAAATTTCCATTTCTGTTTTTCGTTTTCGTTACGTAACGAAACGAAAAACAAAAAACGGTTCAAAAATGGAATGAAAAAGGAAACGGAACGACTAATTTTGAGCTGTTTTTTGTTTTTCGTTACTGGAAAAGCACTTAATGGAGCTAAATGGGAAGAAACGAAAAAAATTCGTTTTCGTTTTCATTTTTCGTTACGTAACGAAACGAAAACGAAAAATTTTGAAAATTAGCTCACGAAAACGGAAACGAAACGAAACGGACCCCTAGACGAAAACGAAAACAAAAACAAAAATTTTTTCTGAGTCGTGCCCATCTCTAATTTGAAGCTACATTCTCATGGTGTCTCCATCTTCACTTCTCCCTCTGAGTGGATCCAACCCACTCAATTTTCCTCTCAATGCTTCTAAAGTTGTGTGCTTTTTCATGTGCCTTTCGCTTAATTCATGCATTGTTCACCGACAGTCATATTTTCATAATCTAACACATGCAAACATTATTTTAACTAATATATCCATTTCTTCATATAATTCCGTTAAACACAAGAACCTGAAAGCTTTTGAAGAAACTGCAGCAAAATTTAGAGAAGTGCAGAAGTTTGAGAACTGAGTTTCAGACTGTGTATCAGTTATTGAAATTTGGTAAATTCATATTAAAATATGAATGGAATATTTTCCCCTACCTTCCCCTAGCTCAGAGAGCTGCAGGGATGACAATGAAAAAGGGACATGCATCTATCTTGAGCATCTTGGAAGGGTGCCATAAAAATGTGATGGATCAACCATACCAAAAGGAATCATGCAGATTATGATATACAGCAACCCCCTGTGTATCGCAGGGATTAGGGACCCGACCCGACCCACGATAATTGAAAATCCACGATATGTGGATGCAGGTTGTGTCAGGCATGGGGGTGGGGGGGCAGCACACAATGTTTAAAATGTCTTTAAGCAACAGAGCCAGGTGCTTGGCTCTCTTGCTTAAAGATATTTTAAACATGGCACACTGCTTCTCCTGACCCCCTCAGGGCACTGGGGAGAGGCATGCAATGCCTCCATGGAGGCAAGCCCCGGGTTCCAGCTGATTGGCGCTGGGGTGGGGGAGAAAAACCTTTATTTCCCCACCCCAGCACCAATCGGCTGGAGCCTGGGGCTTGCAGAAGGGGAAAAAAGGTTTTAAAAGCCCAGGCTTTTAAAGCCTTTACCCCCCTCCCTCAAGCCCTTTCAGGGTACCACTTTTCTCTGGTCCCATGATATAGAGGGACCACAGTATATGAACCATGATAGGGTGGGGGACTACTGTACATATTTAGATTAGGTCATTTGTTGTTCTGTATATGCAAGCTAATTATATTTGCAGGATTATAGTTTGCTCTGGAATTAAGATCACTGTGTCTTCTTTGTTCTACTTCTTGTCAGTCAACAGAAGTATATCAATGGATGGGTTGGATCTGGAATGAGCATTTGCCTAGGTTCTGCACCCGGGGGGGGGGGGGACAGCAGCAGCAGATTGGTTAAGAGCCAAGAAATAGAAATTGGAAGGTGAACTGTTGTCACGTTTTTAACATGTCAAAACAATTGTGCGTGAAATCTTCCATTGCTGATCAATGATCAATGTGAGGTAGGGCATGGGTTTGTTGCCATTTCTGGGAATTCTCCCACAAATCATTTGCAGCGTGGCATCTAAGAGACAACACGATCAAAAAAGGCCGCATCGGTGGGAAGCTGTTGTTCAACACGATTCCCGTGGAGCAACAAGGATTCAGCTTCAGCCAGCTCTCCCCTTATGTCTTTTCTTGGAGCTCCACTCTGTGAGAGATGAGGAGGAGATGCTTGCACAGTGATCGGCAATTAAGCCCTTAATTAATCATGGGAACACAGCTGACTTGGTTGGGAAGCTTAATTGGTAATGGTAATTCTAATGATCCAGAAGGGGAGCCCAGTCTATGTCAGGATCGGGGCCGTGCCTGAATACTCCTACTCTAGTGCATGCAGGATTGCCCTAGCTCTAGTGGGAAAAAGCTGCACTAGATCTTACAGGATTGGTTCTTCTCCCTACAACAGTTGCTTAGCTCCTCAGGAGTGTCACCTGTGGGGCCTGAGGACTGGGATATGTAAGACCTGGCTTCTCCCCCTAAGACTTGGTCTCAGCAGCAAAGGCTGTCACTCCTGGTTGGCTGAGTTCCTGCTACCCAGGTAGTAATCTTGCTCTGATTCCATCTGTTGCCTGTTCATGCCTCCCTTCCTTGGTGCTCCTGGATCCTGCTGATACCTGCCACCGTGGTTTGCTCCACCTGGCTCCTGACTGCTACCACACTTTAGATTTGAAACACCTTTTCCTTAAAGACAAATCGCCTTGAAAATCACTGTCTGCTTTTCAAATTGCTTTTTCTGATGAGCCCCCTTGGCCATGCCCAATTTTTACCGTTATGCTGGTTTTTCTTGCGATGACCACTGGGGTGGTGTTTTTTTAATTAGTTCCTGCAACCCCTTTTAAAGCGATTTGGTTGCATTTGTGCACATACTACACCACCTTTTTTAAGCTTTACCCCCTGTTTCTGCCGTTTCCCTTTTGTAGTTTAAAGCGGTTCAGCCAAGTGCAAATGTGGAAGCCGATTGCTAAGCAACCACTGAAGTGCAGACAGCCGAAGTTTTACTGTTCTAGTGACCACATGACCGCGGGAGGAGTTAAGGCGATGCAAAATAAAAAGTGGCTGCTCAAGGAAGTGTGGTAGTGACCCAATTGGTCTGTCTGACTCTGGTTTGCCTAACCCTTTGAACTTGGTCATTACTCATCTGGACTTGAACTGCTGGTCAGTTGATTGTGCCTGTGGTGGTTGAAGTACTGTAATCTGGTTCTGAAGCGTGGCCCTGGCCTGGGTCCCAGTGCTTTTGCCTGGATCTTGACAGTCTGTGAAAATGGAAGAGAAGTTCCAAGCCATTTGCTTCAGATTCAAGAGGGGGGTGATAACTCAGTCCAAGGAGGGCCACTTCAGTTCTGCCGAGAAAAACCACAATTGGGAAGATTTAGATGGGTGGTTGAGAGTAACAGGCAGCCCAAGATCTAAGATGTATCAACCAAAACAACCTTGCCCTCAGAATCTCCACAATCTTACCCCCCCCAAACAAAGTCCTTTAGATATCTGGATTAAAAAAAATGTCTGAAGACTCAGAAAATCCCTCTAAGCAAATGCCTCAAACAGCTCTGTAACACATTGAAGGCAAGGCTTTGGAGAATTGAAATATTGAAAAACAGAAGGTCGGGCTGGAAAAAAAGGAGAACAATGGCATGGAATTTCACATCTCATCACAGAATGAGGATGTGCAGTAACATTCATGCCGGTATCATCCATCACGCCCGTGCATACACGGGAACAGGGACAGAACCGGAAGAAGACCACATGACTGCGACCAACATCAACACGCAACAAACTTCCTCCCAGGATGAGAGTGGACGTGAAGTAACTGTCATAGACGGCCCTTGCGTAAACAGACTCCCTTTCACTTTTTCTCTCCTCACCCTCCTTCCAAGAGGATGCTCCTGTATTTCAGGGCACAGTGCCAGGACCCTGCCTGTCACAGAACCTGACTCTGAGGGGTTAAATGGTGAAGAGCTGCTGGAGGAGCCTTGCAGCTCAAATCAGCAGGCAGCTGGGTCTGATGACTCAGCTGAAAACGTATCTTCTCCTCCTAGAAAGGCCATGAGCAGGATTCTGCAAAGACGTGCTACCAGGAGAGCTAGGGAAAGGGTTTTTGATGCTAGACGGGGAATCAGGTTGGGAAGCCCTGAGTACTAGCAGAAGCCTTTCCAGAAGTAAGGGTGTGTTCCCTGTTTTGGGATAAAGCTGGTAAGCTCACCTTGAGCTCTCTGTGGGAGCAATGTGCCATTTGAACTTGCAACCACGTTCCTGTCTGTGACCTTGGCTCTGTTTCCTGACTTCAGACTGGCTTCCTCGACAATGGCTTGATCTGTTCCCTTGGGTTTGGCATCTGGTTTCCGTGAGATATTCTGGTTTTGACTCAGACTGTTAATTGCTGGGAGTTGGATTCTGTTATTTATCTGGCACTTGATTGTTAGCAAAGGACTTGAACTTGCCTGGCTTTCCACTAAAGATCTTGGCAAAGAACTGAACCCTGTTTGTGTGTGTGCTCTGTGTACGGGGCTTGACACACAGCTGGTAATGGGAAGCCAAACAGCTGGGGTTCACCTTGGCTGTGTTGACTCTTCCATAATGAGAGGATAGGCTGAAGGGCGCTAATGCTGGAAAAGAGGAAAGATGGTCTGACTTAGGAAGCACGGTAGTTTGCTGACCGCAGACCAAAATGCAAATAGTGGCAAGAAATAAAATATGGGATGGGGAACGAGAATTTGGAAAGTGACTTTTTCTAGATGCCAAAAACCAAAATCACTGAGCCAACCGAGCCGTTCTCTATGTGTACCACGCTGCCTGAGGTATTCTGGCAAACCACTGTCTGAAAAACAGAGATATCGACAAGTCTTTATGTCCGAGTCCCAATTCTGAGTCTTTGGTATCAAGTTCAAAGTCCTTATTAAAAACAATCTTCTACCTGAGAAAAAAAGGATTTTTCCAAGATGTGAGTCATGTCTGAGTTATTGAAAAAAAAATCCCGAGTTGAGTCTATGTTGAGTCACCAGTGCGACTTAAGTCCGGTTTGACAAACCTGAAACACAACTTTTTTGGACTTTTGAACCCCACAAATTCTGGAATTTGCAGTCCCCAAAAGCAACCTGTCCAATCTCTGACTGGAAAGACCTTAGGTCTGAGTCAATCCAGATGTTCTTACATCTTTTGGGGTGGCTGCTGGGGAGTCTAGAATGGAGAAGAAGATGACCTTCCTAAGCCTCCCCAAAAATCCATGGGTGCTTAGACATTGTTGCAAATAGGAAACCTCAAGAACTGAAGATGACCGCTGCCAGGTGGATGATGAATTAGATGAAGCATGACTCTGAACCAGCAAGGCATCCTAGTAGAATATTTCCCCTCCTACTTCTTCTGCACCTTTTCCTTGATTCTAGAGAAGGGCATGAAATGAAAAAAATTCATTACGTTATTCATTATTCATTTTTACATAACGAAACGAATAACGAAAATTGTGATGAAATTGGAACAAACCAAACAGAACCACAAAAATTAGGTTTGTTATGTTTCGTTTTCGTTAATGCCAACGCGCAATGAAATGAGCTGTTTTTAAATGTTAAAAAATGTCCTGAATATCCATAAAAAGCCAGAGATAATTATTTATTCTGCCTGATAATACCTACGAGGGGGGTTGGAGTCCTTAAAACGTGCATTTATGTCTTTTTTCAGATCGCTGTATTTTTTTCCTTTAAGGGGAGTTAGGGGACATCGACCCAAAATGGCTCCCAGCTGCCTAATATTGATTTCTTGGGTATTAAAACACCCTGGACATCCGTAAAAACACAGTGATAATTACTTGAAATTATTACCTACCAGGGGGTTGCGGTCCTTAAAACGTTTGTTTTTGTCTTTCACCCATCGCAATGTATTTTTTCTTTTCCCTTTAAGGATGACACAAAATGGATTCTTGGACAATTTCAACCAATAGCATGCCCAAGTTGAAGACAGATGGGTAGGTGTGGCAGCCACAGAGGGCATAAAAAACTTTGGCAGCCCCTGTCCTCCTTTCAGTCTGCGGTGGGAGTTAGGGTGGGATTGCTGTCTCTGCGACTCATTACTTTAGGCCAGCCAGGCAGGTGTGTGTCTCTGTGTTCCTGCTGGCTGCAGCCTGGCTTTTAGGGGACAGAAAGAAGAGATTTCTCTTGCAACCTCCCTGTGTGTGTGCATACCTCTCGGTAAGTACCCTCCCCTGCCCCGCAATGCAGTCACTCTGTGGCTGCCTTACGCCCTGGGCAATGCCCGCCGCTGCCTTTGCAGCCTCCCTGCGTACCTAGTCTATACTGTGTCTCTGCCAGCATCAATTTTTTTAGTGTTTTCCCTCTGGTCTGGGGCATTGTGGGACGTTTGCACGCTTTAAGTCGCACAAAAAGCGGGTAAAAACGAAAAATGAAAAATGAAAAAATGAAACAATTTGTTTCAAAAAAATCACAAAAAACAAAAAACGGACCCGCAATGAAAAATGAAAAACCGAAACGTCATTTTTTCTATTCGTGCCCATCTTTACTTGATTGCCATGCCATTTCTTTTAAGTGGTAAATTCTGCTTCCCGCTGGCTCCTTTTCTTTCCCTTGCTACTAAAGGCTTCATCCTCTGCTCCGCTCAACTCCAACGAGACTTAAACAGTTCGAAAAGGGGAAAGGGATTATTTATCGCTAAGCCTATTGTCGGGTCAGGCTTGATTTATTTTAATGCTCCCCATTAAACATAAAAATGGGAGCCCACTTCCCCAGCCCTCATGCTGCGGATCTAGGCATGGAAACAATAACAACCCCACATTATGGGTGCTGTGAGGCTGCAGCTGCCAATTATGTTGAATTATACATTTTGGTTTGGGAATATAAAATAATTAGTTTCATAAGGTTGGAGAAAAATGAAGTATGCTGTATCAAAAAAAAAATCCTTCTTTTTTTTAAAGCCCAGGATGTTTGCAAGAATGACTATAATGTGGATCTATGTATAGCTTGTGGCTGGGCACGGAATGATGACTTCTATGTTGTTTCTCAGGATTGTCAGAAAACTGGAGGTAAGAGTGTTGTGATAACCAGGTGAAGCACGAGAAAGGTGCAGAAGAGAGCGACTAAAATGATTACTGGGCTGGGGAACCTCCCTTATGACGAAAGGCTAAAACATTTGGGGCTTTTTAGTCTGGAAAAAGGGCACCTGAGGGAGGATATGATTGTGCTGTACAAAATAATGCAGGTCATGAGTAAAGTGGATAGAGGGAAGCTCTTCTCCCTCTCACAAAAAACAGAACTAGGAGACATACACTCAAATTGAGGGCTGAGAGAGTAAGAACAGACAAAAGAAAATATTTTTTTCACCCAGGGTGTTGTTAGTCTGTGGAACTCCCTGCCAGAAGATGTGGTGATAGCATCTGGCCTGGATGCCTTCAAAAGGGGATTGGAGAGATTCCTGGAGGAAAAGTCCATCCCAGGTGACAAACCATGATGGAGATGTGTAATCTCCAGGCTTAAAACCAGGGTACTTCAAGGGCCAGATGCAGGGGAGTGGTATCAGCAAAGATCTAGTCTCGTGTGCTCCCAGATGCATCTGGTGGGGTCACTATGAGATACAGGAAGCTGTAGATGGGCCTTCGGCCTGATCCAGCAGGGCTCTTCTTATGTTCTTATGAAAGATCCAGGGTCAGGTTCAAGATGTTAGGTATTGGTGATGCTTTTACACCCCTCTTCCCTCCAGGTCCCAGCTTCTTACTTCCATGTGACAGAATAGAAACATTCTCTTGTTCTAAGGGCCAAGGAACAGAACTGCTGGATAGCTCAGTGGCTTAAGCATCTGGCAGTGGAGCTAGAGATTAAGAGTTCGATTCCCCACTGGGTCTCCTGAAAGCCCTTGGACAAGCTGCCGAGTCCCAGCAGGAAGGGGTAGAAAGCTACTCCGTAGGACTCCCTACCTGGAAAGGATTTCCATAAGACAGAATTGACTTGTCACCACTGTGACACCAGCCCAATCAGGTGCTTCACAAGTCTCTGCCAAGGAGGTCTGCTATTTTTGTAAAGCTGAATGGTTAACCCGGGCTATGTTGGCAATCAGGTCTGTCTGCTTGGAGAGCAGGCTCTGCATCTCCAGCTTCTCCAACCAGAGGCTTCGAAGTTCTTCCTTACGCTTCCTCTGCGCAGCGCGGAACTTCTTCTCTTGGAATCTGGGGAAGGAAAGAATGGCAAGACTGTCCCCAGAGAGGAAAGCAATCATTTGTTGCATGAGAAGCAACTAAGAGTCTGGTGGCACCTTCAGACTAGCAATGGATTCCTGGATAGTTCACCGGTTTAGGTAGCTGGGAGTTTGGTTCCTCACTGTGCCTCTGGACATGGGCTAGACTCTGTGATCCATAAGGTCTCCATGATGATGATTATTAAATGCAGTAGATAATTTCATGGAAGCGCTTGCTTTTCTCAACACTTCTGATAGGTTGTTGTACTAACAGGAATCCTTGAGCTTCAATACCTTAGGAACCCTTTGATTCCCCCTCCTTCCTCCTGGTGTTCTCCCCCTTCCCGATGTTCTTTCAGCTTCGCTTTCTGCCCACTCCCTGACCTCCCTCCCTCCCTTTTTTACATTTATATTCCATCTTCCCACTAAATGATAGTCCTTTTAAGATAATTTGTTTAATAGAATAAGAAGAGATAAAACCCAGACAGTACCAAAAAGAAATTCAACCAAATTCCATCCATGCAACTCGCCCCAAATCCATTAAAATCCATTAAAATCAAACGGAATACCTTAAAAACCATTAACATTGCAAAGGGTATTGTCTAAAACAACAGAGCAGAGGTTAGAGGTCATAATCAGCCAGGCTAAAAAGATGTGTTTTTACTCCCTTCTTAAAATCAGTCTATAGCCTTCCATGACCTTTCCAGCAGGAGGACCTCAGTGGGAGAGAAAGGTCATCAGCCAAAGCTAGAAGGTTACTGGAGCCACCCTGGCAGAGCTGCTAATGGGAAGCTTAAGTAATTGTTTAAACCAGGGCTGTGCATCCAGTCAGGTAAAGAATGGATCACATCAGTTGATGATGATGTTCCTCTTTTGGGCAGGCACTTGGCTGTGACGTTCACCCATCACTTCTGATGTAAATGGATTTAGATCAAACTAAATGTAGTATATCTGTTCATTCTTGCCCCCAAAATGTTGAAAATTGAACTTTTTTGTTTTAAATTGCTTGAAGGACTGTCATAAAATTTGCCTTGACTTGACATTCATCCACTGGAGATTGGAAGAGAACGGTTTCTTTACAGGCTAGCTTTGCAGCCTAACTGTCTGGTTGTCTAAACCAGCTAGTCTCAAGTTTTCTTCTGCCCTGGCCATAAACACATTGTGAAAGATAGACCAAGTCAGGATCTCACGAGTCACACTGTGAACCTTCTGAGTAGGTCCATGGAGAATCATTTCTGGTCTGTTGGGTCCTTCAGATGTTCCAGGACCCCGGTTGAGAATGGCTGTCCTAAACGTTTGGTGATCAAGGGAATCCTGATGGGCCTTCAGAAAAAGCTTTCATGTTGCTGTAAATGCACATAACTGCCTCTACTAAGGCAACCCTGAAAAGTCTGTTTTAATCGTATCTCTTCCATCCATATGGTAATTTTGATAGTCAGATATATTTTTTCCTGATTAGTTTGAAGACCGGAAATTTCTTCCACATCTGTATTGTCTGTTTCACTTTTGCTCCTTTTATATAATCATAGAATCATCGTAGGGTTGGAAGGGACTTTGGAGGTATTCTTGTCCAAGACAGGAGACCTCATGCCATCCTGAAGACATGGTCGTCCAATCTTTTCTTGAAAACCTCCAGCAATGGGAAACCCACAACATCAGGAGGCAAGCTGCTCCACAGTTTAGTGTCTCTTACCACCAGGAAACTTCTCCTTATTTCCAGGTTGGTTCTCCCTCCGATGAGTTTCCACCCACTTGTTCTCGTCATACCCTCAGATGCAACTGACAATAAATCAATGCCCTCTTATCTGTGGCATCCTTTCAAGTATTGGATGATTGCTATCATGTCTCCCCTCAGCCTTCTTTTCGTCAGGCTAAGCATGCCTAGTTCTTTTAATCATTCTTTATAGGATTCCATGACCTTGGCTCAGTGGTGGCTCAGTGGACTAAGACTCCGTAAACTGTTGGCTGCAAAGTTGGCAGCTCGGCGGTTCAAATCCTGGGTGCCATGTAGCAGAGTGAGCTCCTGCTGTTAGCCCCAGCTCCTCCCAACGTAGCAGTTCAAAAACATGTAAATGCAAGTAGATAAATTGGTACTGCCATAAAAATGGGGAAGGTAAAACAGTGTTTCCTTGCAGGCATGCCAGCCACGTGGCCATGGACTTGCACAACACTGGCTCTTTGGCTTGTATATGGAGATGAGCACCGCCACTAGAGTCGGGCATGACTAGCACACATTTGCGGGGGGAACCTTTAGCTTTACCTATAGGATTTAGCCTCCAGTCCTCTTATCATCTTAGTTGCTCTTCTCTGCACTTTTTCCAGGGCCTGTGTCTTTTTTGTATTGTGGTGACTAGAACTGGACACAGTATTCCAAATGTGGCCTCACTAGGGCAGTATATAGTGGTGCCATCACTTCCTGTAATCTTGATGCTATCCCCCTCTTGATGCAGCCTAGAACCTTAAGAACATAAGAACATAAGAAGAGCCCTGCTGGATCAGGCCAAAGGCCCATCTAGTCCAGCTTCCTGTATCTCACAGTGGCCCCACCAGATGCGTTTCGGAGTGCATGAGTGCATGTCCCCTAGTTCTGGTATTTTGTGAGAGGGAGAAGAGCTTCCCTCTATCCACTTTGCTCATGCCTTGCATTATTTTGTACGTCTCAATCGTATTCCCCCTCAGGCACCTTGTTTGCCTTTTTGTCAGCTGCAGCACACTGCTGCCTCATCCTTAGGCAGTGGTCCAGCAGGACACTTAGATCCTTCTCACTGGTACTACTGTTGAGCCAGGTACCACCTAGCTGTATCTGCGCATCTGGTTTCTCCTGCACATGCCATTATGCATTTTTCATTCCTAAAACTGCTCTGGTCCATTTCTGCATCATTTTTCAAATGTGCAAGTTAGGGATTTACAGATGTTCCAAACTAGCAATGCCCTAATGCTCTAGTCTGAGGATCCTATGTATTTGACAGAAACTTTAGAACCACCTAAAGTTGATGCACTTGGGAGAAAGACCTAGATCAAAATGCATTAAGGTTTAGCTAAGCCTAGGCAGCATCTTAAAGAGCAGAGACATCACTTTGCCAACTAAGGTCAGGATAGTCAAAGCTATGGTTTTTCCAGTAGTGATGTAGGGAAGTGAGAGCTGGACTATAAAGAAGGCTGATTGCCGCAGAATTGATGCTTTTGAGCTGTGGTGCTGGAGGAGAATCTTGAGAGTCCCCTGGACTGCAAGGAGATCAGACCTATCCATCCTGAAAGAAATCAACCCCAAATGTTCACTGGAAGGACAGATGTTGAAGCTGAGGCTGCAGTACTTTGGCCACCTCATGAGGAGAGAGGTGTCCTTGGAAAAGTCCCTGATGTTGGGAAAGTTTGAAGGCAAAAGGAAAAGGGGAGGGGAGAGAATGAGATGGTTGGACGGTGTCATCGATGCAACCAATATGGATTTGACCAAACTCCGGGAGGCAGTGGAAGATAGGAAGGCCTGGCGAGCTCTGGTCCATGGGGTCACGAAGAGTCGGACATGACTGAATGACTGAACAACAACAACAAAAACCTACTTAATCTCCAACATTTTATAATTTAGGCTTTTCTCCCAGGGGACATCACATTTAGGTATCTGAAAAACAAGTAGGCTTCCCAGGGTGAAGAATTATGTTATTTATAGTCCAGAAAAAAGTGAAAATCTCCCCCCCCCCCCCATTCTATGGAATCGAGATTTGTTGCTGGTTTTTAATATATATTTTTAAGAATGTCACTTCCTCAATATCTTATTTCATTGCCTTGTTCATTTCCTTTTCAAATGTTGTCTAAATCTTGAGAAATAAAAAGCCAGCTTCTTGCTTCCCAGCTGTTTTGTATTACCCCATTCTCCTTCCATAAAATTTAAAATGATCCTCTCATTTTATTACAAAAAAGAGAAGTTTAATATTTCTTTTTTCCCCCTCCCCCGAGAACCCGCTTCAGGGCTTTGTCGCTCAGCTTTGCCGATGAGAATCTGCTGAACACTATGGTTTGACGAATTTTTCACTTTCTAATCGTATTTTTCCCCCCTAAGAAAAATGGGAAAATAACCAAAACACATAAAGGAGACAGACAGGATTCTTTAGTGATGCTGCTGAGGCCACCTAGGAGAAAGTAATAATAATAAAAAGGACGATGAAACTGAGGTTTTTTATTATGACAATTATAATTCCAGAAGCATTTGAAGGTGGATGTTCAGCTGATGTAATTTACTGCATCTTTTGCAAAAGCAATTTTTAAAAATTTAAACTGGTGAAGAACATTTTAAGATTTCTCCCCTCTGCCCTAACACAGTTAAGCTTTCCATTTAAGAGGGAAAGAAATTAAAAAATAGAAGTGAAAAACGTCTTGGTGGAGGAATACAGTACGGAGCAGCGGTCATCTTTTTATTCTAGTTGTTTCCAAACTTCACAACTAGATGTTCTTGAGATGTTTGCTGACCATCATTTCAGGGATTTGAGGTCCAAAAATTCAAAGTGCTTGTTTTGACATATAAAGCCCTAAATGGCTTAGTTAGGACCTAGATACCTGAAGGACCGTCTCCTTCCATATGAACCTACTTGGCAATTAAGATCCAGCCAGGGAGCCCTCCTGAGGCAGCTATCCCTGACGGAGGTGAAAGGATGGCTTATAGGTCTACAGCTTTTTCAGCAGCTGCCCCCAGGTTATGGAATGCCCTCCCAAGTGACATCCACCTGGCGCCAACACTGATGACATTTCGGCGCCAGGTAAAAGCCTTCCTGTTTCTGAAGTTTTTTAACTGACATAACATAGATTCTGGGTCCTGGCGGCAAGTTTAGTGTTTTGTGTTTAAATGTTTTTATTGTTTTCATTATTCATTGCCTTTTTAACGTTTTAACTGTTTTAACTGTTCATTTTAATTGTAAGCTGCCCAGAGACCTTTGGGTAGTGGGCGGCATATAAATAAATAAATAAATAAATAAATAAATCTGGGGACCCAAGGTTGGAAACCATTGGTATAGAGATATGGCAATAAAGAGAATCTCCCCAGGTCAATTATATCTTTAGAATAATTTGGGGAGTTCTAGTTCATTTTGCATTGCTGGAAACAATGTGAGAAATTTGTTTTTTACAAACTTGGGCTGGACTAAGCTGGGCTAACACTACTTCCATTGTTTTTTGAGGGAGGGGGGATTACAAATTTATGGCAAGGATGCAGGGAGGGGGATCCAAGGTGCAGAGCCCACTTTCAAGTTGGACTTAAGTTGCACCAGCAACTCGACTCAGACTCATCTAAATTTCTCCCTGCCCCAATGACTCTGGGTCAACATGCAACTCAGAACCCATCCTCCTTTTTTTTCAGGGAGGGGGAGCTTATTTTTAATAGAGACCCTGACTTGGGACTTGGCACCAAAGACTCGGACCTGGGAATTAGAATCATAGAATCCTACAGTTGCAAGAGACCTCAAGGGCCATCCAGTCCAACCCCCTGCCATGCAGGAACCTCCATAGCAGTATTTCTGACAGATGGCCATCCAGCCTCTGCTTAAAAACCTCCAAAGAAGGAGACTCCACCACCCTCCATGGCAGCTTATTCCACTGCTAATAGAGATGGGCATGACCAGAAAAAATGACATTTTGATTTTTCGTTTGTCGGAACAGGTTCATTCCGTTCTGTTTCCGTTTGTTGCGATTTTTTTCGAAAATTTGTCGTTTTGACGTTTCATTCGTTGTTTGTCGTTTCTACCACGATTTAGCACGATTTGACTTCCCAGAGCATGGGGGCGTCCCACAATGACCCAGAGCAGGCGGAAAACACTTTAAACTGGGTGATGAATAATATATTTAATAAATATATCATAGCATAAGACTGCATCCTATCCGATAAAGCAAACAAAGTGGGCAGAATGAAATATTCTTTTTTTTCTCTTGGTCAATGCTGACTGAACCGGCCACCCTACTTGGTCTGGCTGCCTGTTATACTTTTGTTTTGTTTTGTTTTGAAGCCATTTCCCCTCCACCTCTCAGAGGCAGCAGGAGACACAGTATTCCGTTCCTCCCCCAAATCTGGATGAGGGTCTGCTCTACTCCTCTCAATACCCCCTCTCAACGAAGCTTCCAGGAATGAAGCCAGAGTTTTGGAGGCCACTAGGCCAGAGTTTTGCCTGCCCAGTGGAGACACAGTCCACCCAGGAAAGCCACGAAGCCAGAGTTTTGGAGGCCATAAAGCCAGAGTTTTGGAGGCCACTAGGCCAGAGTTTTGCCTGCCCAGTGGGGAGACAGTCCACCCAGGAAAGCCACGAAGCCAGAGTGCAAATGTTAGGGAGGGATTGTTTCTTCCCCCTTTGGAAGCCGGAATGCTAGTTGGAAGGAATCTCCCCTCCTTCTGCAAAGGGATTTCCCAACCTGGACTGTAACTGGTGGGAGTGAAACCCCCCATGTTGGAGGACAGAGTACCCCAATTCTAAACCAAATAGTTGATGATTACTGTGCCTGTTAAAGTTGGTCTCCTCAAGTGATTTTCCGCCTAGAGGCGGGGGCAGCCGAAGTTGCTGCCTGGGGAAGTCGAGGAGAGTGGCCGACAGGGTGCATGTCGGCTTGGAGGCTGAACTTGAAGCACTGAACTGCTGATAGGCTGAAGCAGAAGCACCTGGAAGGCCTCCTCCAAGCCGGGAGTCCTGGAAGCCTGACAGGCAAGCAGGTTGGCAGAGGGGTGGGCAGGCAGCCAGGCAGGCAGGGAAGCAGGAAGTCTGGCTTACTGGTAGGAAGGCAGGCTTGCAGGGTACCCACCCAGGCTAGGGAAGGCACAAAGCCAAAGTGCCAGAAGGGAGGATTGTTTCTGCCTTTGGAGGCAGAGTTTCTCCACCCCAGGAAACCGAGTTTCGTCAACCCAGGAGACAGAGTGGATGAAGGAGAGCAGGGCTATAAAAAACCCACTGCTGCTACTATTAAAATTCAGGCATTTAAAATAAATAAATTTCACATGTTTCTGTGGTGCTTTGGTGTGTTTTTTGACCACGATTTCAAAAGAAAAATTGCGGTCGCCATTTTGAACCCCCCCACCGCATGGCATGGCGAGACGACGAGGATGACCTCCCCCCAGCCTGGTGCAAGCAGCCCAGGACAGGAGAGGAGGGGGGAAGGCCGGGACCCCCCCCCCCCCCAACCCCCCCCCTGGTAGGTAGCAAAGCCTCAGGCAGGCATATTTTTGCCTGTTTTTTCGGCCGGGAGTCAGTTTTTTTTAAAAAAAAAACTTTAAAAAACTTTTTCTGTGCTTCACATCGTGCGATCGCTGCGATGCCACAAACGGAAATGAAAAACCCGACCAAATTTTTCTTTTTTCAGTTTGAGTTCAAGTTGTAATGGCTTAATTACCGTTACCGTTTCCATTACTTCCAGAAACGAAAAAATGGAAACGGAAACGAAGATTTCGCCGCTCTGTGCCCATGTCTAACTGCTAACCATCCGTAAGTTCTTAATGTTTAAATGGTATCTCTTTTCCTGTAGTTTGAGAACATTGCCCCGCGTCCTAGTCTCTGAAGCCATGGAAAACAAGCCAGCCCCCATCTTTAATATGACATCCTTTCAAATATTTAAACATAGATATCATATCCCCTCTCAGTCTTCTTTTTGCAAGACTAAACATTCCCACTCCTCGCATAAGACATTTCTTCCAGACCTTGAACCATCCTGGTTGCCCTCCTTGCCAATATCCCTGGAAGGAAGCGCAGCCCTCTGTCTTGATTTTGGTACCCAGCGTGGTGTAGTGGATAGATTGATGGACAGTAGAACCTCAGAAGATCTGGGTTCCATTCCCTGGCTCTGCCATGGAAATTCATCTGATAAAATGCTGCATGAGAGTTCCATCCTGTCACAGTTGACCATTGCCCAAGATTGGCAGAAGAGAAAACAACACTCCTCAAAGTGTCGGGTTGAAAGGTCTAGCACATTCCCTCTTCCACAGGTCCTCCCCAAGCAGATCTTCAGAAGGTGGGCACTCATTCTTTCACCTCCACAAGGGAGAGTAGATGTATATATACTTCCTAGTCACAGCAATCATAATTGCTAGAACCAAGGGAGCACATCTTGGGCCTCAGAGGATGTTGGAGAACAGTTCCCCAGATCTCTGAACCTTGATTATGTGAGCAACAGACAGAGATGCAGCTCCGATATGCAAATTGGATAGATTTAGATGTAATTTGGGTCATGCGTCCCCAACGGCGTACACAGCTTCTATATTCTTGATATTAAAAATAGGGATCGGCAAAGAATAATCATCTCTGTCCATAGGCAGAAGAAGAGCAAATCTGTCCCTGAAATTGCTGATTGCCTTACCACGAAAGCTTCTTTCTCACCACGAGCTCCCCGGAACAAGAGCTGGGCTGCATCTAAGGGGCTTGATTTCAATCACCAACCTATTTCCATGTCCAAGTGGGCTATTTTTAAGCTTGAATGGTTGATAAATAGCCTTGCAGCTCCATCTTGGCTCTCTTAGATGGGGGAGGGAAGAGGGCCTGACCTCCTCCTGCCCTACTTTCCTCTTCTGTAACTTTGGATATTCCCGGGTCTTATGCTTGCTGCATGGCATTCTTTCTCTCTCTACTTTGCCTTAAACTAGCACCAAGGTCACGAGATCTAAGATGCCCTTGTGTGGAATGCATTTGCAATGAATAGCCTCCAAAAATGTCATTTCATCAAAGGCCAATGGTTATACAGCTCCATTCCAAAGCTATGTCTCCCACTGATAGCACACAATAGGAAAACTTACAATTTCATCCAAGACCATTAAGCCCAATGCAGGCGCTTTTGTTTTTTGTTTTGGGTGTGTGTTCGTGTTTGTTTGTATTTGTGTTTGTGTTTTGCTTAGTTGTTCACTTTCTTACATATGCAGGTTGATTTCTTTCTTTGCCCCCAAAAAGTGTGGCCAAAAGGACCAGGAAAATAAAGGAAAGGGTAAAGAGTAGAAGTTTCCACTCTTTCCATGCACACACTCCACAATGGACTGGAAATGCCTTGTCTGAACGAAAGTTGGGTGTACAATTGTCTAGCCCAAACCACTTCATGTGTAGATCAACTTTTCACAGCTGGGATTCCACTCCAGATGTTGCTCTGGAGAAGCTCCTCTCCCTTCTCCCTGGCAAACAACAGCTTCTGAAGACTTTCGAAAGACAGTGCTGGTCCTGTCCTTCTGGTCTCAAGGCATGAGTTTTGTCAGACCAGAGAGATGCCATTGGGAAGGGATTTCTAGAAAACAAGGTGGGGCAAGGTGGGTGCAGAGAGCTTAATTGTGAGCAGGCTAAGCAAGCGCCTTGGCTATATGCATTGAAGTCACTTTCTTGATGCTCTGAGGTCCCATCTCGTCTATTCCTTAAACAATGTCAGCATGGTCCTCTTCAGTCTTGGAAGAGCTGTGGAACCTGAAGTGAACCAGTGCAAATGGAGGAGAATTTCTCTTTCCACCTGGTTTTTTTTTTTTTTTGGGTGTGTGTGTGTGTGTGTGTGTGTGTGGCAGCGACAGTGAAATAGCTTTCACTGTTCTTACTGTGGGCTCTGACCTATCTCTCAGCACAGGATCCTGTCCTTGGGAAATCGGTGAGGTATATAAATGTAAAAATAAATAAATAAATATAAATAAGTTGCTTTACAGCAATCATGTTAAGCGTTTCCATTAGAGATCGGCACAGAATGAAAATACAGTGTTTCGTTTCATTTCTTTCATTGTTTTTGGTTCATTTCATTACTAGCAAGATTTTTTTTGAATGAAATGAAATTTAAAAATTTGTTAATGGCTCCCTGGGGTGCTAGAGACACCAAAATCACAGGATAGCTTCTTTGGGCACTTCCCTGTAAGCCCCCCAAATTTAGGGAAGATTGGGGTTTAGGGGGCTGAGTTGCTAAACTCCAAAGGGATTCACCCAGGAGAAAATCATTTCTAAGTGTGTAGGGAAGCCGCTAATAGCCCCCCCCCCAACGGTGGAGTGATTAACTGTTTGTGTTACTAGTTGGTATCCAACTAACCTCCAACTGAAGTGGGTCTTTTTCGCCTGGGGGGTGCTTGTAAAATATTTTATTGTTTACTCCTTATTTCTTATTATTTGTACTTGTTCTTCAACAGACCCGATGCAAAAGAAATTGTAAAATGCCTCCGCCAAAAGACATTAAGATATTACATATCCCTGTAGGGTTAACATTGCACCTGTGTGCAGTTGGGACTTCATGGATACCATAACATCAATCCTCAGAGTTTTCCTGCAGGCCAATCTTGAATCAGAGCAGGGTCAAGATAAATGCCTCTCCGGTTGCATGTTGTTGTTCATAATATGGACGCTAAGCTTTCCATTTGCGCCTCAAGCTAGGTATTAGTGAACAGTGACAAAGGAAAGCAGCAATAGCAACAAAAAATGCAGCTAGAAAAATGTTACATGGTCCTTAGGATTACGCAAATATAATTGCTATTCGACTGATTTTTTTTTTGAGGGGCCCAATAAAGGTATCACCTGCTCCTGTATTTATATTGTTTTGAAGATGATATGGTATTAGAGGCGGGCACGAAACAGAAAACCCATGGTTTGGGTTCGTCTGTTTCAGACCCTCTCTTGGTTCGGTTCGGTTTGGGTTCATACAAACTTTTTAAAAAAAATCATACAAGCTCGAACTGAGCTGAGCCGGTTTGGGTCCGACTTACTGGGTGGTGGTAGTGGTGGTGGCATGGGGCAATCCTGGCCCTGGTGGCAGGGGCTTTTTGAGGCCCTGGCTTGGGTCCAGCGCCTCTCCCCCCCGCCTTTCAAGTGCCAACCGTGCGGCCCCTGGGGCTGTGTCGGCGCTGGTTCTATTTTTAATTTTTTTTCTTCATTTTAGAGTGTTGACCCGGCCACCCCTGGGGCCGGGTCAGCATTACTTTTTAAAATTTCATTTGATTTTTGTTTATTTGTTTTAAAAGCCCCCAGGGGCTTTTTGAGGCGCTGGCTTGGGGCCATTGCCTCTACAGGCCTACCTTCCCCACCAGAACCAGGAGGACTGCAGCAGCTGACAGCGAGGACAATGTAGGAGGGGTAACGAAAAATGAAGAGAATGAAATGGAAATTTCCGTTTCATTTCATTTTTCTTTGATGGGTTGGTTCGTTATTTGTTTCGTTAGCTAAGAAAATGAATAACAATGAAACAAATTAAAAGTTTGTTCCATGCCCATCTCTATACGGTATTTTCCTGATTCCTCCCCCTCCCCCACAGTGGGTGATACCGTTTGTTGGATCATGAAAACATCAAACAGCTTCCACCTCATCAGCACTGTCACTCTGCAGATAGTGCAGAAAAACTGAAGATAGGAGAAATCCACAGAATTGATAGTAAGAAGAGCCATGCTGGATCAGGCCAAAGGCCCATCTAGTCCAGCTTCCTGTATCAAACAGTGGCCCCGCCAGATGTGTTTGGGAGCGCACGAGGCTAGATTTCTGTGTCCTGATACCACTCCCCTGCATCTGGCCCTTGAAGTACCCCGGTTTTAAGCCTGGAGATGACACATCTCCCTCATGGTTTGTCACCTGTGATGGACTTCTCCAGGAATCTGTCCAATCCCCTTTTGAAGGCATCCAGGCCAGATGCCATCACCACATCCTGTGGCAGGGAGTATCATAGACTAACAACGCGCTGGGTGAAAAAATATTTTCTTTCGTCTGTTCTTACTCTCCCAGCCCTCAATTTGAGTGGATGTCCCCTAGTTCTGGTATTTTGTGAGAGGGAGAGAGCTTCCCTCTATCCACTTTACTCATGCCCTGCATAATTTTGTACGTCTCAATCATATCCCCCCTCAGGCGCCTTTTTTCCAGACTAAAGAGCCCCAAATGTTTTAGCCTTTCCTCATAAGGGAGGTGCCCCAGCCCAGTAATCATTTTGGTCGCTGTCTTCTGCACCTTTTCCAGTTCCACTATGTCTTTCCTGAGATGCGGTGACCAGAATTGTACACAATACTCCAGGTGCGGCCTTACTATTGTTTTGTATAATGGCATTATAATGTTGGCTGTTTTATTTTCAATCCCCTTTTTGATAATCCCTAGCATAGAATTGGCCTTCTTCACCGCTGCCATACATTGGGTAGACACCTCCATGGAGCTGTCCACCAACACACCAAGATCTCTTTCCTGATCTGTCATGGATAACTCAGAGCCCATGAGTTGATAGATGATGTTTGGATTTTTTGCCCCAATATGCATTACTTTACATTTGGCTACATTAAAACGCATTTGCCATTTCGTAGCCCATTCCCCCAGTTTGGAGAGATCCTTCTGGAGCTCTTCACAATCTTCTCTGGTTTTTACCACACGGAAAAGTTTTGTGTCATCTGCAAACTTGGCCACCTCACTGCTTATCCCTGTCTCCAGGTCATTTATGAACAGATTGAAAAGCACCGGTCCCAGGACAGAGCCCTGGGGCACACCACTTTTCACTTCTCTCCATTGTGAAAATTTCCCATTGACACCTACTCTTTGTTTCCTGGACCTCAACCAGTTCTCAGTCCATAAGAGGACCTGCCCTCTTATCCCCTGACTGTGCAATTTTCTCAGCAGCCTCTGGTGAGGGACTGTGTCAAAAGCCTTTTGAAAATCCAGGTAGACTATATCCACCGGTTCTCCCAAATCTACATGCCTGCTGACCTTTTCAAAAAATTCTAAAAGATTTGTCAGACAAGACTTACCCTTGTAGAAGCCATGCTGATTTTCTCTCAGCAAGGTTTGTTCTTCTATGTGTTTTAAGATTTTCTCTTGGATGAGGCTTTCCACCATCTTCCCTGGGAGAGATGTAAGGCTAACTGGCCTGTAGTTTCCCGGGTCCCCCCCTCCTTCCTTTTTTAAAAATTGGTGTGACATCTGCTATCCTCCAGTCCCCCGGCACTGTGGCCATTTTAAGAGACGTTGCATATTACCGTTAAGAGATTTGCAATTTCATTTCTCAGTTCCCTAATAACCCTTGGGTGGATGCCATCTGGGCCCGGTGACTTGTTAAACTTCAATTTATCAATTAGTCCTAAAACATCCTCTCTTTTAACCTGTATTTGATTTAATTCTTTAGTCAAGAGGGGCCGTTCAGGCAGCGGAATATGCTCAAGGTCTTCTGTCGTGAAGACAGATGCAAAGAACTCATTTAATTTCTCTGCAATTTCCAAGTCCTCCTTAATCTTCCCTTTGCCTGTGCCATGTCTCTTTGGATGAGAGGGCAACACTTAGGTTGCAAAGGTGCCCTGGGGTGTATGGTCTCAAGCACCATTCCTTACAGCCTGGTTGGAATTGTTACACCCCATGCTTATAAAATAAGGCAGCGATTGTCCATTTCTCCACAATGGGCCCCTGTGGATACTGCCTCCCATCTATGGTGGTGCTGTGCTACACATGGACCACTGGTGTCAAGTTGTGCCGACAGGCCGGTTGGCATTTTTGGTGCATCTGTTTGACCAAAACGATGGCTACAGTGATCAGGAAAAGTGGATCCAAAGATTGGAACTTGCACCACAGGACAATGCTAGGAAGAAGACGTAGAAGAAGAGTCCTATAAAATAAAATATAAAATATATATTTTTAAAATATAACATAAAATATAAAACAAAATATAATTGTCTCTTATCATTCTTGCCTCTTTTTTTTTCCTTTTGTTCAGACGGTAATTTGACTGTTCAGTTTTGACATCCAAGGTGTGAGTAAGCTTGAGTTGGTAGCACACAACCACTGGACATCTTCAGCATTGGCTTAGCTGCTTGTCCAAGGACTGCCTTGCTCACAGATAACCTCACTCCCCCTCCCCCAAATGCTTAAGACCCACCCAGGATCACACTGGTAGAAGCCATTCTTTGGGCCAAATTCTGGAGGCACAGAATGTTTTTGTAAGACACAGTTTTAAAAAAAAAATGCAATCCCTGTCCTCGGTTAAGTATTCCACAGCTGTGGCAGATTTATGAGTAGCAGAGAGAGGTTTCTTTTAATAAACACCGGGTGAGTAATGTTTCTTGGGTTCATATCAAGGGGAAGCCTTGAAATAAAGTCCCCTGAAGAAAAATAAAATAAAATAAAATAAAATAAAATAAAAGTCTTGACAGGGGAAGGCTGGATCTCAATGTTGATAGTCCTCATGAATTCCAATGGAATCAACTCTTTTGGAGTTCAGAGCAGACAGAGAGGTGCATGGGGTGGCGTCCAGTCCCTCAGTCCTTGCCTCCCCATCCCATATTTGTCAGAACAGCCTTTTTAAAGCTGGGGACTGCTCCCATCATCATCTTTGGCTAGGTTGAGTGGAGATAATGGGCGTCCAACACATTGGGAGGCTTCCAGACTGGAGAGGACTGTCCAAACAGATTAGAGGTAACTGTAGTCCCACAGAATGTATGAATATTGTAAGCTACTTTGGATTCCTGAATTGGGACTAGGGCAGGATAGGCATGAATTGAAATGGAATTAGTAATAACCCCACCTTGTATTGTTCTGTTTCCCCCACTAGTTCTCTTTCCATCCTCCCACAAAGATATCCATCCATCCATTCATCCATCCATCCATCCACATTTCTATGCTATCTACCAGAATTCTGGCCCTGGAGGCACCTGAAGACACAAACATCCATTTGGGTGGGTGTGTGGCTAACATTTCTGTGGGCTCATTTATGGTGGCTTGGTAGACACCCTGACATTTGGATGGGCTCGGTGGGGGGAGCCACAGGGAAAGTGGCCCTTGGGGGGCAAACGTTTTAGGGGGCACAAAACTTGCCTTGCTCTGTGCTCTGGCAGCCACGTTGCACCACTGGGTGGGTCACAGAGAGCCAATGCTCTGTACCTCTTCAGTCCTTGCTTTAGAGGAATCAATTTCATCTTTCGTGTTTCTTGAAGACATCCTTTCATTTCTCTGTTGAAATGGGACACAACTCATGGGCAACCTGTAGCTTATGATTCATACTACAGCACCTGGAGGAAGTGGGTCAGGGAAGCCAGGCAGTTGCCAACAAGTGAACACCCAAGAGAAGAGGCGGGGCCTTGAGGTGCTGGGTTGAATACCTGCTTGGCTGATAAACGAACCAGCACGAGCCGCCGAGCCAGTGGTTCGTGCCCATCTCAAGTCACATCTCTATCTGATGTGACTTGAGTATCTCAATGAACTACAAACTTCATATCCCCCCCCCCAAAAAAAAGATAAATAACTCAAGATGCTAAACTTTTATTGAACCCTCCCTTTATCTTTAGCTTAGTGGCAAGTCCTGTCACTGAAAACCTATCGAAACAAAAAGAAGGCTTAGGGGGGATATGATAGCTATGTTTAAATATTTGAAAGGATGTCATATTGAAGAGGGAGCAGGTTTGTTTTCCATGGCTTCAGAGACTAGGACTCGGGGCAATAGTTTCAAACTACAGGAAAAGAGATTCCATTTGAACATTAGGAAGAACTTCATGACAGTTAGAGCTGTTTGGCAGTGGAATATGCTGCCACAAAGGAGGGTGGTGGAGTCTCCTTCTGTGGAGGCTTTTAAGCAGAGGCTGGATGGCCATCTGTTGGAAATATTGTGATGGGGTTCCTGCATGGCAGGGTGTTGGACTAGATGGCCCTTGAGGTCTCTTCCAACTCTATGGTTCTATGATTCTATGATTCTATGAAACACAGGGCTGTATTTTAGCGGCACAACATATACAAATATTATTCCTCCTCCCGGAACATTTGAGCAACCAGAAGGAAAGAGAGGATCGATAATTCTTCTATTAGGTAATTGAAACGTGCCCCGTGATTTACGCTAATGTTCTTGTTAAGCAATAAGTAATCAGGCCTGAGGCAGGTCTTGCATGAGCAAAAGGGATGTTTTGATTTAATATTCTGTAGAAAAGTACAAGACACGTTTTGCTTGGGTGCGAAAGCTCCAGAAGAAGAACCTGGTCATTGCACTGGGTCACCAAATTCCAGCTGCTATGAAATTCAGGGGGAAATTGAAAGGGAGATGGAGGTCCCTAAACAGCTGGATAATCCTCATGAAATCTTCAAGCATCCTTTGGCACACTTGCAGGTGTGTTCATCAAGAGGGGAAAATAAAGGTTTAGGGTGGGGAAAAACAGATTGTTGTCAAAGAGAAACTAACATATCAATCCCCATTACTTAGGTTGTCTATGATTGATGGGAAGCATGTCATACTTCCAGTGAAGGGGTTCTCAACTGTTTGATGGTAAAGGGCTCCACCAAAAAGCAACTCATCTTAAAATCAGGGTCCAGGAGGATTTAGAGGCCTCAGAAGAGCTTGTGTCTTCCCACTTCCTTGGACACATAATTCAGTTCCAAACAGTGCTGTCCAATGTTCAATCCCCAGATGTTCTCGGACTGCAACTCCCAGAAATCCTGGCCAGCACAGCTAGTGCAGCATTGCAGTCTGAGAACATCTGGGACCCATCTTAAATAGAGATTGGAGAGCTGTCTGTCAAAGATGAGGACTTTAAGTCAACACAAGGTGTTGGGCTCAGTGACTCTTGGCGTCTATTCCAAGTTGACAGTCCTATGACTTTGTGAAACCATGACTGACAACTTGGATGAGTTGATAGGTTAAAAAAAAGAAGGACAGCAGAAAGCTTTGAATTATTTGAAGATCTTGGTCCTTTTTTGCTCTTCAAGCTAAAGGCATCAGAACATGAAAGAGACTTCAAAGAGAAGAACCTTTGGAATACTTGGCCACATGATTTACATAGCTGTGAACATTAGCAAATCTACACAGATGCTTTGACCACACACACTGACCCTGAGTTTCTGCTTCTCTTGTTTATGCAGCAATCTGTCTCTAATAATATTGGATCACAGAGTAAGTCCCTTTTATCACTCTTGTGAAGGACATAGCACCAGCAACTCAGAGAGAACATGGTGATCCTTTTTCCTCTTTTCTTTTCTTTTTCCTTGAAAAAATAAATTCTATGTGTTAAAAAAAGAAGAGGTACTCTCATTTAGCATAGAACATGCAGATCATTTGTGAGACCACTAATGAGAAAGGTCCCACTGGGCCCGGGAAGCTTGTGTCGGTACTGCCACTAATGAAATGACAACCAGGCAGTGAAGAGAAGGTGAGTCTGTGCAGGATTTACACAGACAGCATAATTATTAATAATCTTCACCTTGTTAAGAACTGGTGGCACCTTTAGGACATGATAACGGGAGCCTGCACTTCTGCCGGTGCATTATTTATGACCTTAGTTTTTTAGGATATGAGATTTCATAAGTGAAGTTCTCCAAGGTTCTGGGTTCCACAGAAGACACAGCAGTGACAGCAGTCGTTGGCAATTCCCCAGTGCTTGGGAGAAGAGGTTGGCAAAAACCCCAATCCATCCCTTGTCCATTGTGTTCTTGAGAGAGCTTCAGATTGTTACGCCTTCCTGGGGCAGGCGAAGATGGAGAGGCTGTAGCACAGTACGGCTGGTAGCAGCATTTGGCCTGCTGGGTCACCATCTGGGCAGGATTGGAAACTGGAGACCGAGACACCAGCCAACCTTTTAGGTAGCTATATGGATTTCTGCTGGTTTTGCTAGACCCTAAACCGTTTGGAACCTGTTGTTACTTACTGGAGTGCCTCTTCCCTAAGAGTATCTACCAATCCAACCCTAACCCTAACACTTTCCAGGCTGCATTACTGAAAATGCCTACCTTGAGGAAAATAAAGAAAATTAAGACTAGTACCAGGGCTTTTCCACTAGCGCCATTGTTGCTGTGGCATAAACTTCCACCTGTAGGGTTCTCACTGAGTTGGGTGGTCTAGACCAGTGGGTCTCAAACTGTGGGTCCCCAGATGTCCCTGAACTGCAACTCCCAGAAGCCTCCACCACTTGCTGTGCTTGGAAGGGGTTTCTGGGAGTTGCAGTCCAGGAACATCTGGGGACGCACACATTGAGAACCACTGGTCTAGAAGCTCAACCAATCAAAATGGAAAAACCTCAAATTCCAGCCCCAATATGAAGAAATTTGCAAACTTTGTTACATTCATTGTGGAAAATAACACCCCGAAAACAAATGTCTTCCCTTCCTGCACCAGCCGGGTAGATGAGACACAACTAGGCCCATTATCAAAAGAAGAAGAAAATGTGTGCATCATAATTCAGCATTGACATGGCTGCAGCCAACGAGGCCCAAGAGTTGTTGCATAACCTAAGCGAAGTCATAAATTTCACTCTGTTCTTTGGCAGAAGTAAATAAAGAGTCAGGGACACAATTCTGGAAGCTGCACACACACATGGGGGCCCTCTTTATTGACCTGCAAAGAACAGACCAACATTTTTATGATCACAACACCTGGGTAGGATCATAAAGGGAGATACATTCTTTTAGACAGCTTGCACCCAAGGTGCTTAGGGCTTTACAGGTTAAAACCAACACTTTGACTTGTGCCCAGAAACAGATCAGCAGCCAATGGAGCAGCTGTAACAGAGGATTTATATGTTCCCTGTAACCAGCCCCAGTTAACAAGCTGCCTGCAGCATTTTGGACCCACTGGAGTTTCCAAACACTTTCCAGAGGCAGCCCCACATAGAGCGCAATACAATAATCCCAGTTGAGATGTACCTTAGGCATGTGTCACCGTGGTCAGATCAGATTGCTCATGTAAGGGGTTCAAGTGGCTTGCTAGTTTTAACTGTTCAAAGGCAGTCTTGGCCATTGCCAAAGCCTGGGCATTTAAGCTCTTTAGGGCTTGCTTGATGTCACCCAGGAGCCTTCTGACCAGGAAAAGATCTCAGAGGAAGCTGAAGGCCAGATTGAGTAGTGAAGTCCTCATGAGATCAGTTCCCATTTAGGTCTTGACCTATGGCTTACTTCTCCTCCTCCCTAACTGGCTGTTCGGTCTTACCTCTTGGGTTACTCTCCAGTTCTGCTCTCTCTTGGCTCTCTGAAGCTACACCTCGGTAAGTTTTCTAGTCTGCCCTTTGGCCCTGCCTTCTAATTTCACTTGTCCATCTTGTTGTTACCCAACTTGTACTTCAATCTTGAGTGCTGGTTTATGTCTCTATCCTGCCTCCTGATAGAGAAGCCGTCTTGGGCCCTGGGGACCAAGGGCGTATCGGGTGGTGGTGGTGGAAGGGTGCATTTGCCCCTGGCACGCAACAATCTGGGGGTGCCTGGAGGGGGAGCAGGAGGAGCAAGCCATGTGCCCTCCTGCCAGCAGTCCTCCTTCACCCCGGATAAGGCTTGGTGATGGGACCCCCTCTGCTGCCGCGCACCAGGTGAGTGGCAAGGCAGGCAGGCAGCTGTGCAGGGAGCGCAGGGAGCGCAGGGAGCACGGGGAGCGCTGTGCCCTCCTCCTCTTCATCCTCCTCCTCTTCCTTGCCTTGCTTCGGGCCACAGCGGGAAAGGAGGAAGGCATGTGTGTGTACACACACTCACAAATGCCCGTCCGCCCAAGACCGCTATGTGCACGCCTGCAGGATTGGGCCCCCATTGATGGGTGGGCGCAATGCATTGGGTGCAACAGGAGGTGCACAAAAACAACTGTTGTCCCCAGGTGCTCCAAATCCTTGCTATGCCTCTGCTGGCAACTGGCTTTGAAACATAGCTACCAGTCCCCAGCTCAAACCAGCATGAAGTCCACGAAGGAACAGGAGTGGGGAGGTGTCACACTGGTTTTCTCGCTTGTCATCATCTCCTGTGCCGGAAAAGGAGTGGGCGATCCACAGGTGGTGTGTTCCTGAGCACCCTCCTTAGTTCTGGCCATGACTAAGGACCAAACGACACCAGCCTTCTAACCAACTGAATAGAATTTCGTAGTGGTGGCCTTCTCCACTCCCATTTGCAAGGCCTCCTTCAATAACATCATTTGAAGGTTCCTTCTGAGGCTGAAATTTGAAGGAATGGAAAGAAAACTTAGACCAGGGGCATTTTTCACAGGGATTTGCTCCTCTCCTTTTTGACAGTTCTCAATATCCAGCTGCAACTGTTGCCACACTGAAAAATTGAGACTGTTCTTTGGATTGTCGTGTCTGGCAATCTGAAGAAAGACAAGTGTTTTTATTTAGCTTTTTCTAGCCAATCCTTTAAACAGCAAGCAGATCCCAAGCATGCTGAGGCAACTAATGGAAAACATTTTTCAGTCTGCCCAGGGGTACCTTGGATACTTTCAAAGAAATACAAATATATTGTGGATATATAAAACATTTTCCTCCTATATATTTTGCTGCTGAACTCCTCTAGTCTTTCCCCCCCAATACTTCTTCCATCCTCTTGCTCCCAGTTCTTCATCATTGCTGGGCCTTGGCTCCTTTTTATGCCATAGATCAGGCATGTCCAAAGTTAGGCCCAGGGCCCAAATGCGGCCCGTTTTCAAATTTCAAGCGGCCCCCGCAGCCTTTTCTCCCCACCAGCTCAGCCTGTCATGCATCCCCACCAGCTGGCTCCTCCCCATTCTGGATGGAGACGTCAGCTTGCCTGTCCCTCAACCACCTGCCCAGCCTACCCGCCCCCAGCTCCATTGCTGCAGCATCCTCCCTGTTTCCCTTCATGTCCTAGAGACTTGTCCAAAGTCTGGCCCAAGGGCAAAATGCAGATGGGCAGCCCCCACACATTTTCACCTCACCAAATCTGGCCCTTCTTGCAACAAGTTTGGACACTCCTGCCATAGATCATCCAAGTCCAGAGAGAATTCACTTCCTTAGGAACTAGTTTCTGGCCTTGGCTGAGGAGGCGGTGCTGGGATGCACCAGACACCTGTTCAGCTGAAGGACAAATTGGGATGAAGCGCTGCTTTGGCGGCTCATGACCATCTCTGCTCCTACTAAAATGAATGATTGGCTAAGTGAAGGCATAGCTAATCAATGCAAGATTTTCTTTATTATGCAGCATGAATGCATTCTTCAGAAAGGAAGAATTCTGCCAATTTAAATAAAATAGTTTTGTGGGATTAATCCACCCTTTGGCTCTTCTTGCAGTAGAGGAAAGAGCACATTTGGTACAGCTTACTCCTGAAAAGCAGGTCTTCAGGATGTCTATGCCAGGGCTGTCCAGCTTTGAACAGGCCGAGGTCTACTTTTTCTGGATGAAAGTGCCTGAGGGCTACTACACTAAAACCTCTACTTATGAATTTTATCTGTTCCGAGCATATGCTCATAAGTAAAAAAAATTGTAAGTAGAGCAGCGGTTTCCCATAGGAACACATTGAAAATAAATTAATGCTTTCTGGAGGGAACATATTTCAATGCATTCCTATGGTAAGGCTGACCATGCACACGCTTCCCTTACACCCACGTGAGCCGGTGTGGATGGGTGCAAGGGAGTTGCATACATGCTTGCGCAGATCGCCCCTTCCGCTTGCCCAGGCTGCTGGAAGACTTTTTTAAAAAGGTGCACTTTCCCTCCCAACCTGCCCAGGGTCTGACTTGACTCTACTTCTCCTCCTGTTTTTCCCCTTCTCCCCTCCAGCCCCCTCTCTGCCACTGCTGCTGCCGCCCATAGCTCTCACTCACTCCTGCCATGTTGGTGCAGAACAGCCATGGCCCTTGAACTGCCCTGCTCGGCTGAGACAGTGGGCTGGCAGACCCAGAGCTTTGCTGGGTCAGTGGTGGTCCTTGGGTTGGGGGAGGTAGAGGTGAAGAACTTATCCCCTCACATTTTTTTATTGATGGCTGGCGGGCTACTTTTGAACCCTTCACAGGCTACTGGTAGCCCCTGGTCTACCTGTTGGGCAGGCCTGGTCTATGCCATCTCTTCTGTCTGTAATGATGCATCTTGCTGTCTTCTTCCCAACCCCCATTTTAGAGAGGTGCCGATCACAGAGGACTTGGAAAGGGTGGGAGGAGAGAAGAGAGAACCGGAGAAAGAAAACAGGTGGCAGATGTCAGCGAAACGCAATGGCGAGCCGCGTTTCCATCCCCTTGAGCAGGACATCTTCTTAGCAACACATTGCCATGCCTGGGTGACCTCACTGTTCGCTGCCCTTGTAAACACGCCACTCATTCCAATTCACAAGCATCATCAGGAAGACACGGCACCCATGTCCTGCCTCAGCAGAAATGTCTGCCTTTGATTTGCTGTATAGATTTATGGCAGCAACCACACATCCAGGCCTCCATTGTCTGGTTTTAAGTCTGGAATAAATTTATTTATTTATTTATTTATTTATTTATTTATTTATTTATTTATTTATTTATATAGCTTGTATGCCGCCCACTACCCAAAGGTCTCTGGGTGGCTCACAGTCAAAGCAAACAATTCAGATAATTAAAACATCAAATTGCAATAAAATTAAAACATCAGAACATTTAAATACAATAAATACAAGATATTAAAATACAACAGTAAAGTCACCATCGGGACCCACAATAATCAGTTAAAAGACTTCTGGAACAGGAATGTCTTTACCTGGCACCAGAATGTCATCAAAGTTGGCTCCAGGCGGGTCTCGCTTAGGAGGGCATTCCATAATCTGGGGGCAGCTGCTGAAAAGACCCTGTTCCTACAAGCCATCCCTTTTACCTCCTTGAGGGATGGCTCTTTCAGGAGGGCCCTCTGGCTAGATCTTAATTGCCGGGTAGGTTCATATGGATGGAGACGGTCCTTCAGGTATCTAGATACCTGGGCCATAGAGTTACAGGACTCTTGAAGGGCCGAGGAGAGACCTGCCCATGGCATGGCGGATCTGTGAGACCAGTCCGTGGCATAAACGGCCATTTTCAAGTACCTGCAGACAACAGATTTATTGGCTCCTTCGAGGGAACGCTACTTCTGGCGATTAAGTACCTCTTCGCTCTGCAAATGGAAAAAGATTTGTGTGGGATTGCACAGACTCGGTAAATCCGGTGCCTTTGCACCTCCTGAGACTTGTTACAAGGTGAAGGACGCCTCGTGAGAAGAATTCACAAAAGGCTTACCAAGAGGTCTCCGAGGCATCATAGGACACCCAAAACAAGGTTCTCATTTTAGAAGTTAAATGTTTTGCTTCTGCTTTCTGTTGCCTTTCATTCAGACCCCTCTCTCTCATCCTGTGAACAGGTGTGAGGAAGCTTTCTGAAGAATCAGCCCACACTGTCCAGCACTGCCTACTCAACCTGGGGTCCTGTGGAATGGGTCCTTCCCAACCTTGACCACAGAGATGCCACGGAGATGAAACTGAGGTGCTGGCATGAGAAATATGTGATCCTGCCACTGGGCTTAGGGGCTTTGGGAGTTCTGACGGTTCCACCACCTTGTAGGAATCACAGTCTCCTTCCTGGTTCTCATTAATGTGGTTGTAATGCCAGTGGTCCTCTAGATTTCTGCCGTTCTTACTCTTGCCAGTCCCTGAATGCATGGTCAATAGCAAGGGTCATGGAATTCACCAGTTCCACCTCCCTGCATTGGATAAATGCAGGGAGGTGGAACTCCTTTTGTTATTCTTTCCAAGGCCCTTATTTCACCTAATCACTACTGCCTATGGCCTTGGCCTTTTCTCACCCCTGAGTGCAAGAGCCTTGCATACAGGGAAGTGAGAAAGAACTGCCTTAAGAAGAGATTCCTTCCTCCTGCTCATGTCGGTGTCATATCTTGCCAACGAGAGAGTTCCTGAAGCTGTTAAATATTTAATGAATGAATAAACAGGAGCAGCCCAGGGGTTTGTTGGGAGCAGTTTTTTTTTTAAAGAAGTGGGTAGGGGTGGAAAGACTTTATGGAGAAAGGTGAGTCCTGGCACTGCTTCTGTGTATCTTTGTGTGTGTATTAATGTGTACATGTGTGTAAGCTCACTCCCCTATCTATCTATCTATCTATCTATCTATCTATCTATCTATCTATCTATCTATCTATCTATCTATCTATCTATCTATCTATCTATCTATCTATCT
>JAHTLZ010000008.1:18947554-18967302 GCA_023846285.1 Phrynocephalus versicolor | reverse complement strand
TCTGTCTGTCTGTCTGTCTGTCTGTCTGTCTGTCTGTCTGTCTGTCTGTCTACCCACAGTCTTTTTCCTCATAGGGAACACACTTTGCCCCCCCTTCCCCTCTTTCTAAACCACCTCCCCCTTCCCCCTCTCATCCCTCCTTTCTTGGGTCCTTTTAAAGAGAAAGGTGGGATGAAATAAATTGAAATAAATAAATGATAACAGAGTAATTGTCTTCTGGCTGGCCCTTCTCCTTTTTGATCTCCTTTTTGCTCTGCCCCATGGTCCATGCAGAATAATTCATTTTTGAATCCCTTCAGCAAGACAAAAGTTGAAGCCTGCTAGGCATGAGAGAGAGAAAAAGGCCTCTTTATGGACAAGAGCTGGGCCAATTTGATACAGCATTTGCCTCATGTTTGCAGCAAGCCTTCATTCAAGTTCACCCATTTTATAAGTGGAGCAAATCTCAAGGTATTTGATGGTGGTGTTGAGCTCTGAGCCTCAAATGCGAGCTTTCAGTCAATGTGAGCCATATATATTTGTATCTGTCCTGTCTCTCTCTAATATAATGGCAGCCTGGACATTCAATGACTCAAAGCTTCACTGCTACGAAATCCTTGTATGCATTAACTGTACACCTACTGGTGACATAATTGATGGATTGTGGGTTTTGAACTGGTTCACCCATGGTTCAAAGGCTTTTTCACCCAGAATGCTCATTAGGTGACCTTAGATGATTCATACGATCTCAAGAAGGGCAAAACAAGAGAAATGTTTGTGTGTCATTTGTGATGGGATGAAAATTGATAAAGTATATCCACAGAAAGACTTAAAATTACCAGAAACAAAATATTTAGGGTTGGATTTGTTTGTATTTGTCTCCTTCCTTCCTTCCTTCCTTCCTTCCTTCCTTCCTTCCTTCCTTCCTTCCTTCCTTCCTTCCTTCCTTGACAATGCATGAGTAGCTGCTTTGCTGCCTCCCATCTCTCCTCCATGAAAAATGGGTTAACATTTTATTTTAGTACCTTTGTGTGATTCCCCCCCCCCATGTCCATTCTTCTATTGCCCTCCCCACACCTTTAGTCACCATCTCACTCTGCTGCCTGATGAGGCTGTCTGATCTCATAAACGTAAAAATGAATGCCACCTACCAGGATAACTAAGATTGAAATGTCTGTCAAAAGCATTGGTCTTTCAGAAGGACCTGAAGTTGTTTTGCTTTCACGTCTCCTGCCATTTTTCTTAAGAAAGAAAGGACCAAAACCAGGTCTAAGGGCATGTCTTCCCAACAATGTCCTGGTGTTTTCTTTTCTGGGAAAAGAGATTGAAGCATCATCTTCCTTCTCTTAACTTAGTCAAAGGCACCACCAGCTCATCCACAGATGGTGAGCTGGACAGATCACCCTGTTTGTGCTCTGTGTTCATTCTGTGGGTTCCTTGGCAGGAATAGGAATCAGTGCATACTGATCCTGTGGAGAAAGGAGTCCTATATGACTCGGGGGATATATGTCTGTGTGACCCATAATGTTAAAGTGACCCATAATGTTAAAGAGGGTCGACATATATTACACAGAGAGCAGCAGATGGGGTGAAGTTAGAATTCTTTGCAAATTGTAGCAGCAACTAGAGAGATGGGCACGACTCAGCGAAATTTTTGTTTTTGTTTTCGTTTTTCGTTTTCGTTACGCAACGAAAATGAAAACAAAAATTTTCCAGAAAACAAAACGAAAACAAAAACGAAACAAAAATTTTTGCCGTGTTTTTCGTTTTCGTTATGACAGACACATCACAATGAAAAGAATGCTAACGAAAATGAAAATTTTTCGTTTTTGTTTTGTTTTTTCATTTCGTTTTGTAACGAAAATGAAAACGAAAAATGAGCAAAAAAACCCCGAAAAATGAAAACGAACCGAAACGGACCCCTTAACGAAAAACAAAAAACGAAAAATTATTTTTTTGAGTCGTGCCCATCTCTAGCAGCAACATGAAGGGCCTTGGTTGGGCTGAGTTGGCCATCTTGGGATTGAACCACAGCCAAAACCATGTCCTGTGGGGCACCACATGCTTGTGGAGAACCCATTGCTACACCTTGTAGCAACTACAAATGCTATCTATCATCCTTGGAGCAATGTTTTACTCCAAGGCAGAAATACTCCCACCATGACTGAACAGCAATGTAATGACAAGTTTCCTGTAATACAAATGTCCCTTCCAAGTGCTGAGTGAGCACTTCCTTGAGAGGGTTTTTTTGTGTGTGTGTGTGACTCTCTGTGTGTGTGCATGTGCAAGGCCCCCTGCTTCATAATCACCTTCTCAAAAAAGCACTTGAGAGGTCAACTTCCAATTTGCCCTTGATCAATCTCCGCAGGTGTGGAAACGCGAGCCTGTTGCACTGCATCTCCTCCTCGTCCCATTTGTCAGCCAAGGATCCGGCGCTCTCTTTGGTCTTTTTATTAGTTCTGCTTGTGAGAGACATTCGCACAGCGGCCTTGCTTAATGCGGCGAGTGCAGTACATCTTTCTCTGTTAGAGGTAGCCATTATTCACCAGGCAGCAGAGATGTGATGGGGAGTTAATGAAGCTCTACAAGAGAAAGGAAAGCGCCTCCTTCCCCCTGGTGACCACCGTTTCCATCAGCTGCCTGTATCTTTGTATACTCTTCTCCTAGCCTCAGCTTTTCTCTTTGCGTGACTTATTTCGAGGCTGAAAGAAAGTGGGTGTAAGATGACCTTCTTAGGGATGGGCCAGCAGATGTTGGTGACTCTGGGTTGGTCCTGGTGGTGAATCCCCTCTGGGCTTAGACAGATCTTTATAGGAGCTGTCCAAGGTACTCCGTTATAACCCCATTAATAATCCCAGCACCTTGGTTACCTCCTGTAATGTCCAGAGTGAAGCCCAGAATAGATTCCCTGGGCCATTGAAATTGGAATCATAGGCTTTCATTGGGAAAGACTGGATGGTATGTCCAGCTTTTGACTTGGGAGTGCAGAATGAACGACACTCTAGGTCAGCACTCCAGATGTTTTGGACCACAACTCCCAGAATTCCAAGTCTTTATTGCCAATGACAAAGGACTACAACTCCCAGAATTCCAAGTCTTTATTGTCAATGACAAAGGATCACTGCTTTGTCACCACTAGACATGGGCACGACTTGGCGAAATTCTCGTTTCTATTTCTGTTCCTCGTTTTCGTTACGTAATGGAAACGGTAACGACAATTACTCCGCCAGGACTCGAATTCGAACCGAAAAAAGAAAAATTGGGTCTGATTTGTCGTTGTCGTTCATGGCATCGCAGCAATCGCGTGATGCCAAGCGGCACAGAAAAAACCCGATTCCCGGCCAAAAAAGCAGGCGAAAATATGCCTGCCTGAGTGCACCTACCAGAGGGGTGGTTTCAGGGGGTGGGGTCCCTGGCCTCCCCCCCTCTCCTGTCCTGGGCTGCTCTGGTGGGGGGCATCCTCGTCGTCTCGCCAACTCGCCATGCCATGCAGTGCGGGCGGGGGATCCAAAATGGGGCAACCACAATATTTATTTTGAAATCGTGGTCCAAAAACACACCAAAGCACCACAGAAACATGTGAAAATTAGCTATTTTAACTGCCAGAATTTTTACAGTAGCAGCAGTGGGTTTGTCTTGCAATAAAACGTCTCCATTGATTTTATTTTATTTTATTTTTATTTTTATTTTTATTTTTTTACACCTGCACAGTGGAACCATGCAAATTTTTGGAGCCATTCCACCAATCGCATGGCCACTTGGCCAGGTTTTGACTGAGACTTCTGGGACGTGTCAGTCGGGCATAAAAAGCCCACTAACCCTAGCCCGAACCCTAACCCTAACCCATACGCCAGTACACTGTCCTTCTTAGTGGGTCAGAGAGGCACCCAGAGGTGCAGCCCACTAACTCACCCTAACCTTACCGGTAACCCTAAGCCTAGCCCTTGCCCTAACCCCAACCCTAAGCCAGATCTGTACTCACATTGCACTACACGCAAGTACACTTCCCTTCTTAGTGAGCCAGAGGGCGCCCAGAGGGATTCCTCTCTCACTTCGCTCCCCGGTCCAAGTACACCAGTACGCCAGTATGCTGTCCTTCTTAGTGAGTCAGAGTAGAGGCACCCAAAAGAAAGAGAGGTGCCTCTGCCAGTGCCACTTGGTACGCATATCCAATTGGCTATACGTACCCTTCCTTTTGTAGCGGGCCAGAGGAGGCACCCACCCCAGAGTGGTGCCTCCAGGAGCCCGCTAAACGCCTTCCCTTCATAGCGGGCCAGAGGAGGCACCCACCCCAGAGAGGTGCCTCCAGGAGCCCGCTTTCCCTTCGTAGCGGGCCAGAGGAGGCACCCACCCACCCCAGAGAGGTGCCTCCAGGAGCCCGCTACCCTCCCCCCAAACCAGTACTAACGACAGACAAAAAAAAGACAAACGAAATGACAAATTTTTGAAAAATTTCATGACAAACGGAAACGAGCCAAAACGGGCCGGCTCCGACACACGACAACTCGAAATGTCATTTTTCCTGGTCGTGCCCATCTCTAGTCACCACCACTGCTCTAGGTGTTGTTGCATGGGTGCAAAAGCTGGACGGTAAAGAAAGCTTACAGGGGGAACATGATGTGTTTGAAATATGCTGCTGAGAAGAGCTTTGTGAATACCTTGGTCGCCCCCCCCCCCAAAAAAAAAGATGAATAAATGGATCCAAGATTGTGAGGACATCACGAGAAGGCAATATTCTATGGAAAAGACACCTGGGAAAGGTGGGAGGCAGGAAGGGAGAAAAATCAAATGCGGATGGATTAGCTCACTAAGGAATCCACAGCCTTGAATTTGTGAGAGTTGAGTTGTTGAAGATGGGAACTTTTGAAGACGACCCATTCATGGAGTCACCATAAGTCAGGAGGTGACTTGATGGCATGTAGTAACTAGAGATGGGCACGACTCAGAAAAAAAAAATCGTTTTCGTTTTCGTTTTCGGCTAGGGTCTGTGTCGTTTCGTTTCCATTTTCGTGAGCTAATTTCAAAATTTTTCATTTTCGTTTCGTTACGTAACGAAAACGAAAAAACGAAAACGAAAACGAATTTTTTTTTGTTTCTCCCCATTTAGCTCCATTATGTGTTTTTCCAGTAACGAAAAACGAAAATTGGCTCAAAATTAGTCGTTTCGTTTCCGTTTTCGGTCCATTTTTGAACCGTTTTTCGTTTTCATTTCGTTACGTAACAAAAACGAAAAAACGAAAATGAAAACAAAAATACCACTAAGTCGTGCCCATCTCTAGTAGTAACAGTCCATTCTGTAATATATAAGATGAAGTTGCCAGAACTGACCAACAGAGGGAGCCAGAGACCATACTAGGCATAGCATTTCCTATAATGTCATTGCTGGAGGTGTCCACCAGTGGGAGCCAGAGAACATGTTATGAATGGTTTGTTATTAAAATAGTATTGCAGTATTGCAGGCTTGCCACGGATCCTAATGAACATTTGTAAGCTCATTCCAGACTCGTGAAGCCCCACCACCACCACCACCACCTAAAAAGGAGGGTAATCTGGTGAGATGTCAGGGATGGGACCTCCCTACAAACACAGGTGTGCAAATGGCAAAAATAAAAATAAATTAACATCCAGATATATATCTAGTTCAAGACTCTAAAAGCAGGAAAATGTTGCCAGTTATCTTACACCAGGCATCAATGACTTGTCTTTTTGTCCCTTGAAATTCAGGATGATTGGAACAGCTGCAATAACACCAAACAGAATAGTGAAGTAACACCAAGCAGAATATATGTACCTTTAATTTTGTGGAAGATGTATGGGACAATTTTTATTTCACCTTCCCTGTGATGTAGCCCCTTGTGGTGTTTGTGAAAGCACGCTCAGCCTCTGTCTGAATTCATCCATAAGGGAACGATCACATTAACAGCAACACTGATTAGCTAAAGTGGATAAAGCAAGTTAAGTGATATAAATTTTGTCACCATGAAGCACACCTTCAATTGAATAATCAATAAACTCTCAATTGGAGAGAGAGTGAAGGCATGATACACCTTAGATGCTTTAATAACCCCTTAGGAGCCAGCCTGTTCCTTGGAGAAAGCCGTCGTTTTGAGTCGCAAAAGGATAAGACGGCCATGCCAGGGTATATTTCCTTTCCTCTCATTATTTTTTAAAATAGATGTACAATAATTAACAATGACCCTTCAGGGAGTCATTAGAAATTGCCTGATGGAGTCATAAGGAACGATGAGAAACTAATTGGAGGGGAGGGGAGAACATCATTTACATATCGTCAAGCGTCCATCACCGTACGTTCCTGGTAAATTCAGATATAACGAGGAGAATGATGAAAACCTAAGCAGCGATATTGGAACAAGTTCAATACTTGGGTTGGGTTTTGACCGGTTTTTTGAGTGCTTTCTTTCAGAACACTCCCCCTGCTCTCCAAAATAAAATAAAAATTAAATTAAATTAAATTAAATTAACATTAAATCAAAAATAGAAAGAAGTAACTTTGGAACAAGGGCATCTCTGAGCTCTGTCCACATGGCTGCATTTGATTTCTTTCAGGGTGCTGTGCTGGAATTTCTCCCACTTTTTTTAACCATTCCCATTTCATTCAACAGAATGGAAAACAGTGATGCTTCCATGGGGCTTTGACAAGTCAGCTCACTAGGACTCTAGCTTCATCTGTAGAGCAGTTTACACCTAGATGGACCAGATGGTGCAGATCAGCAACTCTTACGACTGGTTGGCCTGTTTCTTCTTCGGCTTAAGCGAAGGGCAAGGAAGATTTTCTTGCAAGGTTTTTGCATTTCCCATAGCATCCCTTTTGCTACACATGAGTAGATGTACAGAGACCCACAGAGGAGAAGAGCATCAAATCCGCCCCTTTCTCATCAACTGGGACTTACGGTCTGAATAACTCGTTCTGAGACATTCGTAAGAGAAAGGATAAAAAGGCTTCATTGCAGACAAAACAGAGAGAAAGAGCACAGAGTAGAGAGGTAGGGCTGTCTTTGAATTCGGAAGTGAGAAGAAACGATGGGTTAGTGCTGGATAGGTTGGCAGTCACTCCAACCCAGAGAAGGTCCCTCTCAGCTACACCTAACACAAACAGCATGCGAGGTTGCAACAGCTCCCAATAGTTTGGACCCTCCGGACTTCAGTTGGATTGGTAACAAATACTTAATTATTGGGGTAACTGAAGTCCAAAGCCTCTGGCAGTTGAAAGCTTCTCTTTTGCCACCTTGTGTTCTTTTCAGGGAGAAAGGCCGGAGAAAAAAAAATTGAAGCACCGAAGTAAAAGCAAATAAATTTCACTGTGGTAGGCCAACCACCTCCATTCTTCTGCCCCTTTATTTTCTTAAGCTATTTTCTTAACCAGTCCTGCTGAAGGACGCCACTGCGGCACGTAGCTTAAAGAAGAACAGAACCATATATCTGGATGACTTTTTGGAGCGTAAAATATTCCTTCCCGTCTCCAAATGAGTCTGGTGAATTGTGGATGCAATAACTAACAAAGTAATGCTTTAAGGCAATTAGAACGCTATGTTGGCTATTCCAATTATTATTAAGAATGACACTAACAGCCATTAAATAATCTATGGGGCAGTGAGATATTGCAGAGGAGTTGGCTCACCTTACTTCATCTGAAATATTTAACAAAAGGGGATTGCGTGCACTGGGTTGTAGCTATGGTGTGCATTGTACGTCTTCTGTAAATTTATAATGTGGTGGCACCTGAGCAACTTTCAGTATCTCCCCCTTGCAACTTCATCCCGTACATCTTTTAAAATACAAGGTTTAAGTCTGATGGCACATAAATGAAGGTATAGAGATATCCTCTTGGAAGAGATTAAAAAGCACCCCAGCCGGCTTCCTGGGCAAGGTCACTTGAGAAGCATTGAACCCCATCTGTGCGGGGAAACCCCAGATGAGAGGGCAATGGATCCCATGGGGCCCGAGGCACAGGAAGCCAGATTGCTCTTATCTCTTCCCCCCCCACATTAGCCAGCAAGGCCATGAGATGGTATGTAGTGAAATAACAAGCTGTCTGGTAGTCATTCATCAAGACCCCTGCTACTTGACACTGCTATGTCAGATAAGCCCTTCCCAGGAATTCATCAGCCTACACCATCCTGACACGTAGACCCTCGCTCCACCTCTGATGCCCTGCCTTTGCAACTAATAAAAGAGCCTGGGACTTATGCTTGCGGAAGAAGCTGTTGCATGAGGCCCGGCTTGTTGAACCCAATAATGTGCCTATGTGGAATTATTCCTACATGAAGGGTGTCAAGGATGCTCTAAAAGTGCTCCTTCCCAGCTCCTTCCCAAGTATATTTACTCTGAGACGACTCACTGAGATGTTCATCTACACCTGATCAAAGTCCCTCTGTTTTCAGTTTTTCCTGCCTTTTCTTTTGTAGATATGTTTTGCTACTTGATAGAATTCTTGGAGAATCTTTTTTTGTGTGGGTGGGGGCAAGATTAAGATACAGGAACTGTAACTAGAGATGGGCACGACCAGAAAAAAATATTTTCTTTCAAGATTTTTAATATTTTCAAACCATGGATAAAAGAACCGGCAGATGCGGATTAGAGATGGGTACAAAATGAAAAACAAAATACTGATTTGTCCATTGATTACGTAACAAAACAAAACGACACAGAGCATTAGCATTTTGTTACAGAAAAATGAAATGGTGGGGTTTTTTAATCATTAAAACTAACCGTTTTGTTTGTCTGTAAAAGCTCCCTTACTTGCTTGGTTGTGTCCATCCTCAGCTACCGCCACCAGTGCCGGAGCCCACCAGCCAACTGGCTAGTGGCCCAGCAAGCCAGCCTCAGTCCACTGCCACCACTGTTGCCACTGCCACCATAGACTGCCAGCCAGATGGTGAGCGGGTTCAGAAGGCTGGCCTAGGCCCACCGGTGGAGCCACCACTGCTGCTGGAGCCCAGAAGGAAGAAGAGGTGAGTAAAGTAATGAATCATTTCATTACTGTTTCGTTTCATATGATTTTCCCCCAAAAAAATCATATGAAAAGAAACGAAACAAAGGGCCTTTTCACACGACCCCTAAAATCCGCGGCAAATGGCTTCCAGATCTGGAGCTTAAAATTGTTTCCCCACCAGCTCCTGAGTTTACAAAAAATTAAGTGCGACCACGCCCACCTAAGCGTGTCCCAGCGCACTTTTCAAGTACCTGCTCTCCAGGGGTGAAAAATTCCTGATGCGGATGTAACGTAGTGAGTGCCGGGCTCTCCTTGCTTCTGTGTTTTGTTTTTTTTGCCCGCACCCCTTTAAGAGATACTTAAGAGACTGGAATGCTGCCGAGCACAGCGAGACAGCAGAACGGAGGTGAGCCAGCATTCTTTTCTTCCTTTTTTCTCCCTCCCCTCACGCAGACAGCAGCCAGGAGTGTGGAGGGGGTGGGAACACAAGAAAAGCGACAAACCCGCAAGATCTCTGGTCCGAATTTAAGTGGCCAGCGGATCTTAGGGGTCGTGTGGGGGGGGGAGGAATGAAACGGAATGAAACAAAGCACAAGTTTTCCATTTTGTGCCCATCCCTAATGCCTGCCATGGATATGGGTATAATCTTTAAAGTGATCCTTCCAAGCACATGTGATCCCATCCTAACTTCAGCCCAATTAAAAAATAAATAAATAAATAAATAAAATAGAGATTAGCCCTGAAACTAGGCTGAAAAGGGGGTCTGGTGTCTCAGTGGACTAAGGCTCTGAAAACTGTTGACTGCAAAGTCAGTAGCTTGGCGGTTTGAATCCTGGGTGCCACGCAGCGGAGCAGCCAACCTAGCAGTTCGAAAGCATGTAAATGCAAGTAGATAAATAGGTACTGCCATAAAATAAGCAGGGAGGTAAAACAGTGTTTCCTTGCAGCCATGCCAGCCACGTGGCCACGGACTTGCACCACACTGGCTCTTCGGCTTGAATACAGAGATGAGCACCGCCGCCTAGAGTCGGACACGATTAGCACACATGTGCGGGGAGAACCTTTACCTTACCTGGGCCAAAAAAGGTCCAGATTGAGCATGGGAACCAGGTCTGGGCTGGTTCGCGATCTCTTGTACTTTGTTATAGTTTCAATTTAAATACCTGCACATAAACCCAGAGCACTCTCTGGGCGGCTTACCATATGATTATGCAATGGACACTCTTCCCCCACCCCCAAGCAAGCTCAGAATGATGGGAGGCTGAGTCAACTTGAGCTCTCTACCTGAATCCATCAGGATCCAACTCAAATCATGAGTAGAGGCTTCTGCACCACAGGTTTATTTCAGCCTGGGTATATGGCAGTGCAACAAGAATGGTCTCCACCAGGCACAACTCCATCCATAATTGTCTGACAAATTTATCCATCCAGTTAGACATAACATCTGTGCTTCCAAATGATATAGGTGCTTCTCTGAAGGCTATATAATCAAGAATAGCTGCATTTGTATTTGCAAATGACATTGTCCGGTAATTAGACCAAACCAGGCTGTGGCATAGGTGATCCAAAACATGAGCTAAATTGCCATTGGATCATACACAGCGATCTTCTTTTCATTAACACTATGCATGCAACTGGAATTTGGAGAAAATAATTCATCTGGGATACAGGTCTAAGGTTTTCCCAGGCACTGACCTTGCTGTCTGCTGGATGTCACACAGGTACCCAATTGTTTTGAGCTCTGCTCTAATAGCTGTGGTCTAAACTTTTCATCTCCAGGTTAAAAATCCCCCCCCTTTTTTTCTAGGGCATTTAACCTTTCAATGTTGCTTCTACTGCCCCCACACTCCTCCTGTTTTTCTCATCAGATAAGCTTTATTGTGTAGTGTTTAAGTTGCCACGATTAATTTTATTATTCTGTCTTCTTTTTTTAACACCTGGAGAGCCATTGGAATGAAGGAAGCATCCTACGGTGAATAGAGATGGGCACGACTTGGAAATTTTTTTTTCGAGTTGTCGTTTTTTGGGACGGGTCCGTTTCGGCTCGTTTCCGTTTTTCGTGAAATTTTTCAAAAATTTGTCGTTTCGTTTTTTGTTTTTTGTTTGTCGTTACCGCCGCGATTTAGCGCAACATGACTTCCCAGAGCATGGGGTAGGGGGTAAGGGCTAGGCTTAGGGTAACGGTTAAGGTTAGGGTGGGTTAGTGGGCTGTACCTCTGGGTGCCTCTGGCCCACTAAGAACACAGTGTACTGGTGTATGGGTTCGCGTTCGGGTTAGGGTTAGGGTTTAGGGTTCGGGTTTGTGGGCTTTTAATGCCCACTCTGGCACACCCAGAAGTCTCAGCAAAACCTGGCCATGCGATTGGTGGAATGGCTCCAAAAATTTGCATGGTCCCATCCCATGGCCAGCCCATCATTGCATGTGCGCAGGTGTAAAAAAATAAAAATCAAATCAAATAAAATAAAATCAACGGAGACGTTTTGTTGCAAGGAAAACCCACTGCTGCTACTGTAAAAATTCAAGCATTTAAAATAGCTAATTTTCGCATGTTTCTGTGGTGCTTTGGTGGGTTTTTGGACCACGATTTCAAAAAAAACATTGCGGTCGCCATTTTAGATCCCCCCGCACTGCATGGCAAATGGAGACGTCGAGGATGCGCCCTCCCAGCCTGGTACAGTCTCAGCAAAACCTGGCCATGCGATTGGTGGAATGGCTCCAAAAATTTGCATGGTCCCATCCCATGGCCAGCCCATCATTGCGCGTGCGCAGGTGTAAAAAAATAAAAATAAAATAAAATAAAATAAAATCAACGGAGACGTATTTTGGCAAGACAAACCCACTACTGCTACTCTAAAAACTCAAGCATTTAAAATAGCTAATTTTCGCATGTTTCTGTGGTGCTTTGGTGTGTTTTTGGACCACGATTTCAAAAAAAATATTGCGGTCGCCATTTTGGATCCCCCCGCCCGCACACCGCATGGCAAAGGCAGACGAGACGATGCCCCCCCGCCTGGTACCAGCAGCGCAGCAGTAGCACCAGCCAAGGAGAGGGGGGTGGCGAAACCCCCCCAAATAAAACACCCTTCTGGCCTGGTAGGTGCCCTCAGACAGTTTTCGCCTGCTTTTAGGGCCGGGAATCGTTTTTTTTTTTTAACTTTTAAAAAAAATTTTCTGTGCCGCTTGGCATCGTGGGATCGCCGCGATGCCAGGAACGACAACGACAAATCAGACCCAATTATTCTTTAGTCGGTTCGAGTTCGAGTTCTGGCGGAGTAATTCCCGTTACCGTTTCCGTTCCGTAACGGAAACGAGTAACGGAAACGGAAACGGGAATTCCGCTAAGTCGTGCCCATCTCTAATGGTGAATCATCTTTCTGTCTCCATAGCGCTGGCCAATCAGGAGCTGTGCAAGGACATGCATCATCCCGCCTCCCTTTCTGATTGGCCAGCGCCAGGGAGAGGGAAAGTGGACACATCAGGGGCTGCTTCCTGGTTGGAATTTCGCCCAGCGTGAACTACAGCAAGGTAAGACAGTGGTTGATTTTGTTCCGGAGGGTGGGACTGGGTTCCAAGCGCCAGCTGTGCTGGCATGTTTAGTTTTGGAACCAGTCCCCTTCTGAAACAAAACACCCATCTCTAATTGATTGTGCCTCTACCCCAGTGCACTTTTCTCTTCATCCTGTCTTTTTTCTCTTCCTCTTCCTCTTTATCTCTACCCCTATCCCATCTGTTATTTGTGAAGTCTCCCCCTCACTTGGGTAATCATTTCCTCTCTTCCTTTCAGGATGGTTAAATCATCTCAATAAACAAGTGTCACATTCACATAACTGCAGACATACAAATTGGAGCTACATAAATCAGGATGAGAATCACAGGTTTACTCTTGTCATGATGTGCATAGATGAAAGGATTTTATAGTGCTACAGGGGTGTTGTAGAGTGGGTTTAGTGATTTCAGCAGTGATTCAGCTCTTTGACATAGCAGGCTGGAGACAGCTTCTAGTGTAACAGCTCTTTATTCAGGGAGAGAACAAGACTCGGGGAGTAGGGAGAGGGAGATACATTTATAGGAGCCAGGACTGCCTAGGAAAAGATACATTTTGGAGGGAACAATTACAACCAATCACAAAGCTGCCTTTTGGCAGAGACCAATAGGGTTGAGGATCCAAATGCAGCAACTTGAATCAACCAATAGGCCTGTTCCCTTTGGAACAGGAACAGAAACCAATAGGAATACAGCTCAATACACAACACCCCTTCCCCCCTGGTGGGCACAGCACACGTAATCCTTTAGATATTGTGGGGCCCTGCGACTTCTAGTTGATCTCCTGACTACGGGTGTTGCAGGGGCTTCAGCAGGCAGTGTCTGTGGTGGAGAGTCTACTGTAATAGCTTCGTCTGACACGGAGGGGGTTTCAGACAACTCAGTGTCCCTGATCTGTTCCTCGGCACCATGAGGACTTGCAGGAGGAGATTCATTTGCTGAAGCCACTGGTACCTGCACTCCTGGGGCATCTCAGCTCTGATCTTGCAGCTATGACTCATTCATGGGGGTGGTGTCACTCTCGGGCTGCAATTCTCCCCCACCTGTACCAACTCTACTGGGCGCTCTGCACCTCAGTTCGTCCACGTGCCTACGCCAGACCCTGCCATCTTCAATGGTCACATAATAAGAGACTGGCCCAGATGCTCTGGTGAACACCCCTGGCACCCACAGGGGACCTCTGGCATAATTTCTCACCCAGACCAAATCTTCAGGAGCAAAATACCTTGTAGAGTCGCTCTCTGCCTGTGGAGGTGCTCTAGCATTGCGGTTTGGCATTTTGTCTGGGTGGACATAGTCCAGCACCGTTACCAGCCTTCTACCTAGGAGCAGCTCTGCTGGCGACTTGCCCATAGTAGTACATGGCATCGCATGCTGCAAGAACAACATTTGGGCAATGCGCGTTGACCAGTCACCCTCCATCAAGCGTGCAATAGATCCTTTGGCTGTCTGCACCATGCGCTCAGTCTGCCCATTGGATGAGGGATGAAAGGGAGCTCAGGTGACCCCTCTTATGAAATTATCAGCCAGGAATGCCCTGAATTCTTGGGATACAAAGGCTGCTCCATTGTCTGACACAATGGTCTCGGGCAACCCGTGGGTTGCGAACAGCTGTCTCAACACTTTGATGACTGCAGCTGACGACATGCTGGGAACCATAGCCACCTTTAACCATTTAGAATACGCATCAACGATAACCAAAAAAACCTTTCCTTGGAATGGCCCAGCAAAATCTAAGTGCAGCCAGCTCCAGGGAGTCCGGGTCTGCTCCCACCAGTGGACTGGTGCTCTGGCCACTTCTGGGTGCACTTCCTGACATGCCTTGCACGTCCGTACCCATTGTTCAACATCTTGGTCCATCCCAGGCCACCATACATAGCACCGGGCTAGCAACTTCATCCTGACCATTCCCGGATGCCCCATGTGCAGTGTATCCAGAACCCTGTTTCTCAGTGGTGCTGGGATGATCACCCTGTCTCCCCACAGGAGACAGCCCTTATGCAGGGATAGCTCATGTTGCCTTGTTGCGTATGGTCTAAATTTTTCTTCATGCGGGCCACCCGGCCATCCCCTCCCCACCCAAGTGAGCACACGGGAGAGAGCGGTATCTTTCCTCGTTCTCTCAGCTATTTCAGTGGCAGTTACAGGGGCTCCCGGAAGTGTTTCCAGCATCATCACTCGTTCCACTGGGGCAGGACCCGCATCGCTCACACCAGGAAGGGGCAAGTGACTTAGTGCATCAGCATGGCACAACCTTTTCCCTGGAACATGGGTCAGGGTGTACTGGAACCCATTCAGGAATATAGACCATTGCAACATTCTGGGGGAGAGAATCTGCGGCGTCTGTTTGTTCGGGTTGAACAATCCTAACAGAGGCTTGTGGTCAGTTTCAAGGAAGAAGTGGCGACCGTATAAATAGTCATGAAACTTTTAAATCCCTGCCACTATTGCCAGGGCTTCCTTGTCAATTTGTGCGTAGTTGCGCTCCGGTGGTGACAACGTACGAGAATAGAACGAGATGGGCTTTTCTGACCCATCCACTTCCCTATGGCTCAGCACAGCTCCCAGCCCATACTGAGAGGCATCACATGCCAGGACAAGAGGTTTTGACTCATCATAATGAGCAAGGATGCTCCTGCCAGTCAGCATGCCCCGCAAGGTGTCAAAAGCCTTCTGCTGTGCCTGAGCCCAATGCCACACACTCTTTTTCTTCAATAGTTTATGCAACGGTTCCACTATTGAAGCTTTCTGAGGTAGGAATGAATGATAAAAGTTAATAAGTCCCAGGAATGACTGTAACTCCGTCTTGTTCCGTGGGCATGGTGCCTCAGTAATGGCTTTAATCTTAGAGTCAGTAGGGTGGATCTCCGTTGCATCAATTTTAAACCCCAAGAAATCCACAGATGGCACCCCAAAATAGCATTTTTCCTTTTTTAGCTGCAGCCCCACCTCTTTAAATTTGAGTAACACAGCACGGATACGCCCCACTAGTTCCTGGGGGTCTTTCCCAGCAATCAGAACATCATCAAAAATGGCAAGACCCCTGGCAGACCCCTTAACAGGCGCTCCATTAGTCCTTGAAAAATCCCTGGGGCCACACAAACCCCGAACTGTAACTTGTTTACTCTGAAAGCCCCTTTGTGTGTTACGATAGTCTGTGCTTCTGCAGATTGCGGAGTCACTGGCAGCTGCTGGTAAGCTTGTGCCAGGTCAAGTTTGGTGAAATTTTTCCCTCAGCTAGTTTTGCCAACAGCTGTGAGACTACTGGAATGGGGTATGAATTTCCCCTGAGTGCCTTGTTGATAGTACATTTGTAATCTGCACAAATTCTCACTTCCCCGTTTGCCTTAAGGGGTGTGACGATAGGAGTCTCCCACTTAGAAGAATCCACAGGTGAAAAAACTCCCTGTTTGACCAATTTGTCCAGTTCCGCCTCAATCTTGGGTTGCAGCGCAAATGGCACTCGCCTTGGCTTGAGTCGGATTGGGGCTACCCTGGGGTCCAGCTCAAAGTCAATTGGAGGCCCTTTATAACAACCCAGTTTTCCACTGAAGAGTTCGGCAAATTCCTGGCCTAATGACTTGCCCAACTCTGGGGAAGTTTGGACTGAGCTGAGCCCTGATATACACAGTCCCAAGGCGGGAAACCAGTCAGTACCCAGGAGACTGGGGCGACTCCCCTTTGCAATCACCAATTTAAGCACGGCCTGTTTCTCCCGGAATTGTACCCTCACCGCACACATTCCTAGAATGTGGATGCGCCGTGTATGATTTGCAAGGTTGCTGGGAATGGTTCCAGAGAGGGGAACTTACCCCCAGGAAAGAGCCCCCTTGCAGTCTGGTATGAAACAATGGTGAATCCAGATCCGGAATCCACCTCCATGTCGCATGGTTGACCTTCAATCTTCACTCTGACAGATGTTTTACCTTGCACCGGGAACTGCACGGTCTCTCCGTTGATCTCTGTGAGATAGTTGCAGTCGTCCAGGAGATGAGTCGTGGTGGATGATCTGCGGTGCATTGATCTAGGTGATCCCGTTGCTCTGGCTGCCACCGACCTACAGGCCCTGGCGATGTGTCCTGACATTCCGCATGTCCTGCACGTAGCATCATGAAAACGGCAGCTTTTCCGCTCATGGTTACCGCCACAGCCTGGGCAAGTGCCATGGCGATCTTTGGGCCGTGCATCCGCCTGACGCACCAACTCGACACCACGGACTGGGCTCTGGCTTGGACTAGCCTCTGGTTCATCCATGGCATGGGCAGCCTCTACCCGCAGCTTCGTGGCCTTGCAGCTGGCATTGAGCTCTGCTCATAATTCTCCGTGGCGGTGGCCTCTTTCAAGGTGGAGGCAAGGGTGATATCTTCCTTTGCCACAATGCGCCTTCGGGCTTTTTTGCTGCTAAGCCCCCCAACAAATTGATCCAAGAGAGTGTCTTCAAGATTTGGGAAGCCACAGTGCTGAGCAAGCTCCCGGAGTCCTGCCAGGAATGCAGCCACAGATTCTCCGGCTTGCTGCTGCCTTTTCTGAAACTCCAACCACCAGGCCATCTTGGGTTTGGTAGGTGCCGTGGCTTCTCAGCCAGGCGAAAATGTCTGTGAGTGATGTCTCACTCAGCTTTGCCGGGGCGAGCAGTGCCTTGGCCAACTTGAAGGTCTCACGCCCACAGCAACTCAGGAACGTGGCCCTTCTTTTGCTGGCATCAGTGATTCCTTGAGCCACCATGAAGAACTCGAAGCGTTCAACATAGTCCTCCCAAGTGTGGTGCTCTGATGGCTGGAAGGGCTCCAATACCCATGGACTTTCCATTCTCTAGGTGGCAGGGTCGTCTTCTAAACCGGTTGGTGAGTCTTGTTCTCCACTGCGATCCAGACTGTGAGTCAGCATGATGATCCTCTGCTTCTCAGCATTCCAGATCCCATCCTCGTCGCCAGTGTTGTAGAGTGGGTTTAGTTATTTCAGCCTTGATTCAGCTCTTTGACATAGCAGGCTGGAGACAGCTTCTAGTGTAACAGCTCTTTATTCAGGGAGAGAACAAGACTCAGGGACTAGGGAGAGGGAGATACATTTATAGGAGCCAGGACTGGCTAGGAAAAGATACATTTTGGAGGGAACAATTACAACCAATCACAAAGCTGCCTTTTGGCAGAGACCAATAGGGTTGAGGATCCAAATGCAGCAACTTGAATCAACCAATAGGCCTGTTCCCTTTGGAACAGGAACAGAAACCAATAGGAATACAGCTCAATACACAACAAGGGGGAAGGGGGTATTTCTACTTAATATGATGTTTTTGGAAAAGGCTGTAAGACTCTATGAAATCAGCCCACTATGGAGGCTTCCTCCTTCACCTCTCCTGCTCTCCTTGATCCCAGTGGTAGAATCCTCTGAGCTTCTACCTGGTGATGTTGAGGATTAAGGCAGGCTAGTGGTGATGCCATTATTGTTGGCATGCTGAATTGGCTCTGGTTTTAACTTCGTACTTTGAAAAGTAACCCAAGAGGACAGAACATTTTGGGAGATGGGTGCTCAATCAAAATGAAACACCGAGGGGGGGGGAAAGCTCATCAGTTTGCTTCATTTTGGCAACATGGAATGCATGAGCCAAACCATCAACTGAACCATGAATTGACCCACTGTGGTGGTGGCTGTGATTCAGTTTTGTGGTTTGGTTCGTACCCATCTCAAACCGCAAGCTTTGCAGATGTAAATTCCAGAGGCACCAGGTGGGAGATATTGAGCCTCTGGATTACAACACTCTTCTATCTCTGTTATACAAGATGAACAAATCTTGTCCTGGAGGGGGTCCTACCATGCTCCTACCATCTCAATAGTTACCATCCTTCTTGGAAATCAAGAGCTTGCCTGGATTTCCTGGCATGCCTTTGAGGACACGACGGAGCCAGTTTCCCCTGGGTTTTATCTTTGACATTAGTTCCCTTAACAACCTTTTCCTTTAAGTTTCAAGAGAACACCTCCAAGGAGATGGAGTTTAGCTTCTTTGGGTGATCAATAAAGCCTGATTTGTAGCCGCTCAGGACCTCACGGCAGTAATTATGAGCAATGGCTTCTAAGGTCAAACAGCTCTTCCGAAAAGTCGATTCTTCTACAGGATTCCAAGATCACAACTCGTCAGCTTCTCTCTATTTATGTGACAGCAGTCAACCAGAGCCAGAAGCCGGCCTTCAGTAATGAAGGACACTTTCAGGGGCATTTCCTCTCAGGTTCACCCCTTCCCCTCCCTTGTTTTTCATCTTCCTCCTCCCCCCTCCTTGGAAAATATGATTGTTCCCTTTCTCACCTCCTCCCTTATCCGCTGTGGCTGCCACCTGCACAATGATGTATCAGCTAGGCAAAGGCAGATGGAGATTTCAAGACGGCTGAACACTTAAAAGAAAAATCCTGCCCTTCCTTCTCTTGCACTCCTGTGCAAAGGAGTGCTGTCAGTGCATATCCAAAGGTAGCACCACTTCTTGAGTGAACCAGATGCCTTTGACTGGTGAAATCCAATGCTGGTGTAGGACAGCTGATTGTTCTGTCCTCTTTGGCTGTTCTGTTGCTTTTTGTTGGTTAAAAACAATGCATTTATTTAATTCATTTGCCCCCACCCCCCATGGTAGAATGAAGAGGTGAGATTCAGAGGTGGGATTAATTCGGGCCACACTTCATTTGAACTAAACTAGAACAACTTGCCATGCAAACAAGCAAGACTGAACTCAGTAGGATTTAGCAGGGTCCAATGATTTCTCTTCGGACTTCGGTGTGACTAAACCCCTCCAGAACCCCTCCATTGTCTTTGAATCACGTCTGGGCCTTCCGGTGAAAAGGGGCAGGGCAACAGCAAATGAAAAAGGGTGAGATGAGAAATATTTCCACATTCCCTTCTTGCCAATGTTGTTTCCCTCAAGCCTTATCCGGTTGTAGAGAATTCCCGTCCACATGTTAGGTACTGCTATGCCTTCGGGATTCTAAAAGAATGGACTTGAAAGGTCAATTTGAAAGCTCAATGCACACCAATCTATTTTCAGGTGAGCTTGGCTCGTCTCTATGAAAAATATGACATCTTTCTGTGCCAGTTCTGTGTCTTCATAATTTGCCTTCCACAGGTAAGGCATGGGCATAGTTCTGCCTTGCTCAACCTGACTTCAACTTCTTAAAATGGGTATGCAATTTACCAAGCATCTCCCTGACTCCTCAGCATTGAGCTGAAGCAATGTTAACTTGAAATAATAATAATAATAATAATAATAATAATAATAATAATAATAATAA
>JAHTLZ010000008.1:18887421-18921934 GCA_023846285.1 Phrynocephalus versicolor | reverse complement strand
TTCAGCTTGCCCTCACGAGTTTTCTGGGATGCTGCCCAGAGATGGTTGGCATGGCTGCCAAACCAAATGAAGAGCCATGAGCTTGGAAGACTCATTGCAAATTGCAAAGAAAAGTGTTGAGCACTGTGATTCCTGGAAGTACATCTTACGTGGTAACATTTTGATGTACTGTGTGTATACAAACTAGAGAGAGAGAGAGAGAGAGAGAGAGAGAGAGAGAGAGAGAGAGTTACATGACATCAAATAGATTCCAGCTCCCAGTCACTGACCTCAAAAAGGATTTTTAGAAATTGAAGAAACTTTTTGAGTAACTGTGTAACAAAGAATTTAAGATGCTTTTTGAGGACATTGAAAGCATTACTAACTGTACCATGTAGATGTGAGTGATTTAAGCTTTTTGCATGCAGGCCTCTGGAAGGATCCTTCACATCCCATAAATAGCTACTTCATCAGAAAAGAAACCAACAAGAAAGAGTTGAATGTTAATAATAACAATTTTGGATTTTCAGAGCTGGAAGGGAGGAACTCTATGAATCATCAAGTCTATCTTTCATTCTCGTTCTGCACAGGACAATGACAATATAGATCTATCTATCTATCTATCTATCTATCTATCTATCTATCTATCTATCTATCTATCTATCTATCTATCTATCTATCTATCTATCTATCTATCTATCTATCTATCTATCTATCCCTTGTCAAAGAGGCACAGTGGAGAATTGAACTAAGCTCTCTTGGCTTGGACACATAATTCATCATGACAAATATATCGCAAGAAATTGTTGAAGGGGAGATATCAGGTAAACAGGCATGAGGTACAAGACAAGTTTCATTGGATGTGCGACATCAGGAACTGGGTGGATCTTAATGTAATAAGGAAGGACTAATCCACACAGTGAGAGGCAGGTGGAGATGGGGCATGATGGCAGCCAGCCTTGGTAAATTAGGCAGTGCCCCCAAAGAAAGAAATTGAAAAAGGGGAAACGATGCCATTATGAACAGCTCTTGCAAACTATATATCAGTCCTAGTGTTTGCCTGTAGATAAACACACCTGGAATATACAGGAGAAATGGTAAATCTTTTCATTTTATTTTAATTGACGAGGCTGAATTCTACAAAGCGTGCCATGAATATTTGGACTGAAGCAGGCTGAAGGGAGAGATGACAGCACTTTTCAAATATGTGAAAGGTTGTCATACAGGGAAGGGGCAGGATTTGTCCGCAATCATCCCAGAGCGCAGGAGATACAAGAATGGTTTCAAGCTAAAGGAAGCCAGATTTCTGCAGAATATCAGGGGGGAAAACTCTGCAACTGTTAGAGCTGCATGACAAGGTTACCAATGACCTTGGGAGGTGTGGTGAGCACTCCAGTGCTGGAGGTATTCATGAGAAAGTTGGACCACCATCTGTCAGATCGACTTTTAGTGGGTTTCCTGCCTTAATGTGTATGTGTGTGTGTGTGTGTGCGCGCGTGCGTGTGGACTCAATGGTTTTATAGCCCCTCCCAAGTCTATTATTCTAGGAACCTACAAATTTGTGTTATTAATTAATTAATTACTATATCACCCATCGGGCAACACAGCCACTCTGGACAGTTTACAATGACCAAAACAATTAGAACATAGGTATGTGATACATTCAATTTAAATTAATAACGTAACCAACACAACCAACAATTACACGGATGCGTAAATTACATAAAGTCATGTTACATTTTAAAAAAATTGAAATAAGAATAAAATGATGGAACTGTTGGCTTTAGCCAAACACCCACTATGTTATGTTCTTAAAAAGCTCTGGGGAAAATGGCTTCCTATGGAGCCATGTTTTTGGTGACTACAAAAATTTATCCCATGGGCTGGGGGGGGAGGGGCAGCTATTTATTTTTATTTTATTTTTTGACTACTGGAAATGGTGTCATGGATTGTAGAACACTCTGAACGACCTTATCTGCTCTCAGTAGTGTTGAAACCATCCCGTCCTACACAGAGGTTTCGAGAAGAGTAGCAACATTCTGGACCTTGTGTGGCATCCATTGGGTGGGACTTCACCAGGCTGACAGTTGTCTCTGCCTGGAAGGGCATCAAAATGGCATTCTCATGAAGTGCCTTTAGGAGGACTGTAGCTCATAACGCTCAGATGTAATTAGTTACGAGTACCCAAACATTGGCAGCCACCGTGTTTTTCTCTCTCCCATGTAGGACGGTCCTTTCCAGGCATGGGGAGGCCTCTTAGTTGCCAAACCACAATGCCTGCTGCCGTTGTGATAAAAGCGAGGTCTGGTTAAATCTTACCAGACTCACGCCGTTGGATTGGAAATGCTTCATTTTAATAGCTTTGGCCAAGGCCAAGGCTTTTCAGGAAATGGACTTTTGTGTGTGATAAAAAAAGGAAACATCTTGGTTTCTCCTCACGTGGAGGGCCGTGCTGTGTTTGCCCCAGTCGATGCTGCTGGCTGCATCTCAGAACAAGGTAATAAAAAGGCAGAGCCTTTATTCCTTTGGGGGAACCATTCTTTCTGAGCTCACATTTCCCCCTGCATCCTTTTCCCCCCTCTCTGACTGCATCTTCCCTTTGGCCATGCAAAGATCAGATCCTGGACATAACATAAGTAAAGGTAAAGGTTCCCCCTGCACATGTGTGTCTGACTCTAGGGGCGATGCTCATCTCTGTTTCCAAGCCAAAGAGCCAGGGTTGTGCAAGTCTGTGGCCATGTGGCCAGCACGGCTGAATACATTTCTGCACACTATTTGCCTTCCCGCTTTTTACAGCGGTACCTATTTATCTACTTGCATTGACATACTTTCAAACTGTTGAGTTGGCAGAAGCTGGGGTTAACAACGGGAACTTGCTCCGCTGTGTGGCACCCAGAGTTTGAACCGTCGAGCTGCCGACTTTGCAGCTGACAGTTTCAGCGCTCTAGCCCACTGAGCCAGTACGCCCCCTATTGGACACAACATAGGTTGTTGCTAAAGGACTGGGAGCTTTGAACAGCGATCACCTTAAGGAGAATAATTATGTCATTGTGTGGGAAGATTTCTATTGTATTTTTGTATTGGTAAAAGGGGAAGACTAGTTTTCCCAACAATGGTTTTCTGGAAGGAATGTGGGGAAGGGAGAGGGACTCCAGTCACAGGACTGGCTGTCGAGTCAGACTTAAGTTGCACCAGAGACTTGACTCGGACTTGACGTGGGGATTTTTATGTTTTGACCACTTGAAGTCGACTTGCGACTCAGGGCCCCCTACCTTGCTTTGGAGGTTCATGCCGGTTTGCATGCACTGCACCACACGTGCCGCTTGCTCACTTCCCCACCTCCCGGGCTGGATCCCCCACTCACCACTGGGTGAATGCTCACCCCCTCCTCCTCTTTCAGCAGTCTCTGGCAGAGGGCAAGGGGATTCCCTTTTCCTGCCTCCTCAGCAGATCTGGAGGCAAGACAGCAAAACTTTGCTGCTGCCAGGGACTAGTCGAACAGAGAAAGAGGAGGAGGAGGAGGAGGAGAGGACCATGCTCCAACTGGTGAGTGGGTGACTGCCTGAGAAAGAAGGGGAAGGAAACATGTATGTATGAAAGGGAGCGGGCTCCATGCCAAGTAGTAAGAACTTTCAGCTGTTACTACTTCAAGGTGAAAGCACTGACAGCTGAACATATATGGTTTTGCTCTCTCGTCATCATGTTTTGGCAGGTAACTGGGCGGTCTGGGAGGTGATGTACAATTATACCTTTTACACATTCCTAGTTGCAGAAGCTTCTCCGTGCAACCCCCTCCTCCATTTTTCCCCATGGTGGAGCCAGCTGGCCGTAAGAAATTGGAGCTCCTGACACGGCATCCGCTTCTCCTCTGGATGATGGATTGAGGGCTGGTGACTGATAGCTTCCATCCACAATCTCCATTACATCTTTTTGATGGAATATTAATACCCTGGAAGCAGCTTCACATCTCCCCTGACCTTGGCGGCTTCTTCATCATCCTTTTGGCAAGAGGACAAGGCTGGGGGCTGTTGAAATGAGCCCCAAGCCTTAGGATGGGAGTGCCTCTATTAAATCAAACATGGTGCTCAGCGGCTGCCATGAATAGCATACAAATACAAGGAATATTTCGTAGGATCAGCCACCAAACTGGCCTGTAAGTCTCCAGCAGCAATGGACACAGGATTTTCAGTTCACACCTCCGAGATTGTCCCAGCTAGCATGGCCACCATGAAGCCAATGCTGGGACGTGTGGTGTGCAAAGAAGGACTTTCTTTCATCCGCTGCCTCAACCCTTGTGTCCTGTTCCCCTCACCTGATGGTAGGGATCGGCAACTTTTGGTTGACATTACTTTGTCCTTCCACTAGGGGGTGAACCAGTCACCACTAGACATGGGCACGACTTGACGAAATTCTCGTTTCCGTTTCCGTTCCTCGTTTCCGTTACGGAACGGAAAAGGAAACGACAATTACTCCGCCAGAACTCGAACTCGAACCGACTAAAGAAAAATTGGGTCTTCCCGCGATGCCAAGAAGCACAGAAAAAAAGTTTTTTAAAGTAAAAAAAAAAAAACGATTCCCGGCCAAAAAGCAGGCAAAAATATGCCTGCCTGAGTGAAGGCTCAGGGCACCTACCAGAGGGGTGGTTGACCCCCCCTCTCCTGTCCTGGGCTGCTCTGGTGGTGGTGGGGGAAATCCTCGTCGTAGTCGCTTGCAACAAGCCGGACTCGCCGCCGCCCGCCGCAATTCAAGCGGCACAGAAAACAAGTTTTAAAACCCCCGATTCCCGGGCCCAAAAGCAGGCGGAAATATGCCTGCCTGAGTGAGGGCACCTACCAGAGGAGGGGTGGTTTCTGGGGGGGGGGTCCCCGGCCTCCCCCCCTCTCCTGTCCTCCTGGGCTGCTCTCGTCTCACCATGCCATGCGGTGCGGGCGGGGGATCGAAAATGGGGCGGCGACCACAATATTTTTTTTGAAATCGTGGTCCAACAAACAAAAACACACAAGCCAACACAAGCACCACAGAAACATGCGGAAATTGCTATTTTAAAACTGCCAGAATTTTTACAGTAGCAGTGGGTTTTTCTTGCAACAAAATGTCTCCTCTGTCCCCTCTCCATTGATTTTATTTTATTTTATTTTATTTTATTTTTTACACCTGCACAATGATGGGCTGGCCATGGGAGTGACCATGCAAATTTTTGGAGCCATTCCACCAATCACATGGCCACTTGGCCAGGTTGACCACAGAGACTTCTGGGATGTGCCAATCGGGCATAAAAAGCCCACTAACCGTAGCCCGAACCCTAACCCTAACCCTAAGCCTAACCCATACTCCAGTACACTGTCCTTCTAAGTGGGTCAGAGAGGCACCCAGAGGTGTACCCCACTAACTCACCCTAACCTTACTGGTAACTAGCCTAACCCTAGCCCTTGCGCTAACCCGTCTTAACCCTAAGCCAGATCTACTTGCATTGCACTACACGCAAGTACCTTTCCCTTCTTAGTGAGACACAGCGGGTGCAAAGAGCCTGCCAGTCCGTCACTTGTGGCTCTGGCTGACTCCTCCTGCAGCAGCAGTGCCATGCAAACCATGCCCTCGAGTGCTGCTTGTGTCTCACCGTCACCGACTGTTGCAGGGAAGGCACCCCAAAAAGAGGAGTGCCTCTGCCAGTCTGCTGCGTCTGCAACTTGGTATGCATATCCATATGGCTATGCATGCCCTTTTGTAGCAGCGCTGGCGGGTGAGGATAGGAGGCACCCACGGGTGCCTCCAGGAGCCCGCTTTCCCTTTATAGCGGGCCAGAGGAGGCACCCACCCCACAGAGGTGCCTCCACGAGCCCGCTACCCCCCCAAAACCAGTATAATGACAGACGAAAAACCGACACCACGAAACGACAAATTTTTGCAAAATTTTGCAAAAAACGGAAACGAGCCGAAACAGACCCGTCCCGAAAAACGATAACTCGAAAAAAATGTTTCCTGGTCGTGCCCATCTCTAGTTACCACCTCTAAAACCTTGCGGCAATGGGTGACGGTGGGAACTCAGGCCAGGAAAGCAGCTCAATATGTGGCTGAATTGCTGTGGCAACAGAAAAAGATTTTGACCCCAGTGTAGAAATGGAAACAATCCCCATATCTTTTCTTCCTCTAATCGATTTAAGCTGCCTTCTCATATGACAAGATACTCCAGTGATGGCTTCCAGAGCTCCCTTTTCCTTTCTGAAGACCAAACAAAGAGTATTTCAGCTATCCATCTCTCTCTCTCTCTCTCTCTCTGTTGCATGATTGGTTCTGCACATCCTTAACTTAATCAATCAACACATTAACTAACTTGCTGCTGTTATTGGTAATACCATCTCATTAGCAGTGTTGGAGCCAAGTAAAACTGCCACCGTGGTTCTTCCATAGTACAGGCAGCAGAATACAGTGGCATGACCTTGTCCTTAATCATGGAGGGGGGGATATTGGAAATAGAGATGGGCACGAATTAAAAAAATGACGTTTTGGTTTTTCATTTTTCATTGCATGTCTGTTTCGGTTTGTTTTCATTTTTTGTGAATTTTTGGAAAATTTTGTTTTGTTTTTTTCATTTTTCATTTTTACCCAGTTTTTGCGCGACTTAAAGCATTTCCACCCGCGGGCGTCCCCCAATGCCCCAGGCTAGAGGGAAAACACTAAAAAAAATGGATGCTGGCAGAGACAGTGTAGTCTAGGTATGCAGGGAGGCTGCAAAGGCTGCGGTGGGCGTTGCCCAGGTCGTAAGGCAGCCGCAGAGTGACTGCACTGTGGGGCAGGTGAGGGTACTCACCGAGAGGTATGCACGCACACAGGGAGGCTGCAAGAGAAATATCTTCTTTCTCTCCCCTAAGAGCCAGGCTGCAGCCAGCAGGAACACAGAGACACACACCTGCCTGGCTGGCCTAAAGTAATGAGTTGCAGAGACAGCAACCCCACCCTAACTCCCACCACAGACTGCAAGGAGGATGGGGGCTGCCAAAGCTTTTTATGCCCTCTGTGGCTGCCACACCTACCCAGTCTGCAACCTGGGCATGCTATTGGTTGAAATTGTCCAAGAATTTACATGATCCCATCACATGGTTTGCATCCATCTTGTGGCTTGGATCCATTTTGTGTCATCCTTAAAGGGAAAAGAAAAAATACATTGCGATGGGAGAAAGACAAAAACAAATGTTTTAAGGACCGCAACCCCCTGGTAGGTAATAATTTCAAATAATTATTGCTGCATTTTTACGGATGTCCAGGGCGTTTTAATACTCAAGAAATCAATATTAGGCATCTGGGAGCCATTTTGGAAAAAAAAATACAGCAATCTGAGAAAAGACATAAATGCACGTTTTAAGGACCCCAACCCCCCTGTTAGGTATTATCAGGCAGAATAAATAATTATCGCTGGGTTTTTACGGATATTCAGGACGTTATTTAACATTTAAAAACAGCTCATTTCATTGTGCGTCGCCATTAACGAAAATGAAACGTAACGAACCTAATTTTCATGGTTCTGTTCGGTTCGTTCCAATTTTATCACAATCTTCGTTATTCATTTTGTTACATAACAAAACGAATAACGAATAATGGAATGAAAAAAAATTCATTTCATGCCCAACTCTAATTGGAAATTATCGTATACCTGCCATCTTTCTCCACCAGGGCATTCAGGGAGCCAAGCAATATCCTGAGGAGGTATGTGTAGCCAATGGGGTTTACAAGATTACCACTTTGTGCTAGAGATGAAGGAGCATTTATCTACCTATGCTTGAGGTCCATTTTCTGATTCTATTCACACAAGAAACAGGAAGTGTGAGTGATGCTGGTAGAACACTCTGGCAGGGCATTGGTGTCATGCCTTATCATCTCAAAAAGAATACTTTTCAGTAGAATCAACTCACATATTCCCTCAGTGTTACGGAAGTTGAGTGGTCAAGCAATGCATATACTACTTATCTATCTAACCTGTATTGTGTGGTGGTGGTTTTCTTTTACTGAATACTTTGGGCTGACCCAAGAGACTGTCCCCCCGACAACATTCTTGGAGTACAACATTTGTGCAGGTGGCTTCCCCATCCTTAATAACATAAGAACATAAGAAGAGCCATGCTGGATCAGGACAAAGGCCCATCTAGTCCAGCTTCTTGTATCTCACAGTGGCCCCACCAGGTGCCGCTGGGAGCACACAACATGAGATATCTGTAACCTGATACCACTCCCCTGCATCTGACCCTTGAAGTACCCTGGTTTTAAGCCTGGCGATGACACATCTCCATCATGGTTTGTAGCCTGTGATAGACTTTTCCTCCAGGAAGCTGTCCAATCCCCTTTTGAAGGCGTCCAGGCCAGATGCCATCACCACATCCTGTGGCAGGGAGTTCCACAGACTAACAACGTGCTGGATGAAGGGACCATTTTCCCTTGAATCCCTGAAACAGAACTGTCTCTAGATCGAGCCCAGGCCTCAAGAGTTGAGACAGATGCTATTCCTGATGAATGCGCCGTTAACCAAGTAATCTGAGGCTGCGATAATTGATGCCACTTCACACGGAGCTCATAATAACAAAAAGAACCCAAGCAGGTCTCCCTCCTCTTCCCAACGATGTGGAACTGAGAAATCGAATCGTATCAATGCAGGGGGTCGGACACTTGGAAGCCATTTCCATATTTATTGACAAATTTAATTTACACCTTCGGCTCTCCCATGGCCAAGAGTAGATTTTAATTGCAGAATGCATCCGTTTTTAGCAGTGTGTAAACATGTTTAAGCCCGTATATCAGATTTCTTTTCCTATCTTTTTTTCTTTTAAATACAAAGACACTAATTTATTTACTTGGTTTGGATGCAAGGGCTTCAATGGAAGTGTCATTTAAAATTTGTTCCTCTTTTTTTTTCTATTTGGAAAATCAAGATGCAAATTAGCCACAGTGCAAAACAGGCATGGAACAAGAGGAAATCATACTGTTGTAGAGGAGTTTCGGAAAAGACCTTGAGAGCTGTAGAAGAATATTGTAGGGCAGTGGTGGTGAACCTTCAGCACGCCAGATGTTTTGGACCACAGCTCCTGCAGTCCTTTGTCACTGGTAATCTAGGCTCGGAATTCTGGGAGTTGTGGGCCAAAACATCTGGAGTGCCAAAGCTTCACCACTGCTAATGTACGGTCTCCAAGTTCATCCTATTCTGCTCTCACCAATGCTGGATATATATCATTATAACTTCCCACCCCACCCCGATGGATGTTCATCCAGATCTGTGATGAAAATTCCTAATAAAGGAGATTCTGCCATTTTCTGAGGCACCGGCTGAAATCTTCAAATACACTCAGACTAATCAGTGGAACTTACTGAAGGAGTTGACTCTTCAAACCCCACTGATTCAATGGGGTTACTCTGACTAGATTTCAATCACTGCCCCATATTTTCAATTAAATCCTCCTGCTGCCCCAATCTTATTTGAACCTACTAGTCCAGTGGTGGCGAACCTTCAGCACTCCAGGTGCTTTTGGACCACAACTCCCAGAATTCCAAGCCTAGATTGCCAATGACAAAGGAGTGTGGGAGTTGTGGTCTGAAACATCTGGAGTGCTGAAGGTTCACCACCACTGGACTAGTCCATGTCTTGTCTCCTGAAGCAGACAATCTGCTCCCCGGGGGGGGGGGGGGGAGCGAGTGGTGCATTTTCTTTGGACTCCACACTGGAGGGCCCCCCAAAATGACAAAATGGTATTTGTATTTATACTATTTCATATGGATGGATGGATGGATGGATGGATGGATGGATGGATGGATGGATGGATGGATGGATGGATGGATGGTATTTGTATTTATACTATTCCATATGGATGGATGGATGGATGGATGGATGGATGGATGGATGGATGGAAGGTGTATGCATCGTTGGCCTGGAATAAGGTGAAGAACCAATGTGTGTGTGTGAGAGAGAGATGAAGATGGGCCAACTGAACAGAGGAACGATGGGACTTTGGGAACCTGACTATGAGACTCTAACTCTTCACTGAGATGAGCTCAGCTTTTGAGCCTTGACCTCTTGAACTACGCTTTTAGCATCTTGGTAGACTTCCTCTACTGTTAGGAGTTTCGGGAGATCAGAGAAGGAAGATCCTGGTACAGGAGATTTCCCAATGACAGGAGGATTGCACACTTGTCTGCCACTGATAAGGACATGTCCAATGCATGTCCTTGTCAAAATACAAAAAGAGTTCCTGGGCCGTTGGAACTTTGGAGTCTGAGACCAAACTGTTGGGGTCATTGATCATCTTCTTCGGAACCTGGAAAATGCCAATCAAGAGCTCTTCTCTTCTCTGTCATGGTGGTGAGTATGAATGGGATGTATGGATGCATAGAGTGAATGAAAACCCAATTATTAGCTGTGCAACTAATGGATAATAAAGTATATTCATTGGCACCTAGCACTGTGTCTTATGGGGTCCCTTTGCTGCTTATCTATATTATTGTTCTCCTGGAGATACAAAAGAACTAGGAATCACCTATTTGGTGACATGTATGTATGTATGCATGTATGCATGTATGTATGTATGTGTGCATGCATGCATGCATGTATGTATGTGTGCATGCATGCATGCATGCATTAGATTTTCATACTGTCAAAACAATTTTCCACTGAAAGCAGACAAATTAGCTCTTTTTAAATCTGCAATGCCAACTTCATAGTATAGTTAGGTCTTCAATTGAAGCAAAACAAGTTGAGGAGCCATGTAGCCATCACAAAAACCAAATACAAAAGTGGAACAGGTGATACCTATAGTCTACAAGAAAATTCACAAAAACCTGTAGAAACTGGACCTCCTCATGACCCAGATAATGTGTATGTGTTCTGGAAACCTTTGAGTGTCATGGGAATGACGCAGGTCACGGATCAATGTGGAGGTCAGAGCATTTTTGGAAAAAAAGGATATAACCTACACCCTCGCAATCAAATGCCTTCTCTATCAGCTTTCCAGAGACATTTCCTCCTATTTGCTATTCACTCCCATTTGTTCTGTCACATTGGGCCATTAATCTCTCACAAGGCTGCTGGTGTCTTTTCTTCCTGCTGTTCCACACCCAGCCATCAAAGAGACAACTAAATGAATCCTGAGATGTAACAAATAGTAGGTGTTAAGGTTACCTGATAATTGCTTTCCTGCTAAAATACGTACCCTGCATTTCCCTGGCAATGAAAAAGAAATCTCATAACAGGTTGGCAGCTATTCCTAACGGCTTCAAAGGTGCTCTGAACCTGTCCAGAAAGTTGAATTCACAGGATATTGAAAGGACTACATTGTTTCTAGGCCTGATTTGCTTTTCACTAAGCCACACACGTGTATGGAACAGAATCTGACAATATTCACACCAGTGTGAGGACTTGGGTGCAGTCCAAAGGGTTGAATGTTGTTGCTTCACATGCTGTCACACCAGAGCTGTAGTGACACTAGGAATAAGGTCTCCTCCAGAATGTCCTTCCCACCATAGCATTGCTCAGTTCTTGAAAACCTAGAGCAGTGGTGCCGAATAGAGATGGGCACGACTCAAAAAAATGGTGTTTTGTTTGTCGTTTGTCATTTAGGGGGTCCGTTTTGGTTTGTTTTCGTTTTTCGCAAATTTTTGCAAAAAAATCATTTTTCGTTTCATTACGTAACGAAACGAAAAAACGAAAATGAAAACGAAAAATTTCTCATTTCGTTCCCATCTCCTACAATTCAATGCATTGCCGTAACGAAAACGAAACGGACGACAAAATTTCTGGTGTTTCTGTTCGTTTCGTTTCATTTGGAGGCAAAAATTTGTTTTTTGTTTCGTTACGTAACAAAACGAAAAATTGCTCATTTCGTGCCCATCTCTAGTGCCGAACCTTTGGCACTCCAGATGTTTTGGACCACAACACCCATGGTCCTTTGTGATTGGCAGTAAAGGCTTGGAATTCTGGGGGTTGTAGTCCAAAACACCTGGAGTGCCAAAGGTTCACCATCACTGACCTAGAGCTATGGATTCCTTGACAGAGTCTATCCACCCCACTTTTGGTCTTCCTCTTTTCCTGGTGCCTTCAACCTTTGCCTACATTGTTGTCTTTTTCATGGACTGTTGTCCTCTTATGATTTGTCCAAAGTAAAATAGGCTCAGTTTCATCATTTTTGCCTCTCGAGAGAGCCTTCTTCACTGTCCAGCTTTTTCATCCATACATAATAAGACTCTTGGATAGCCACTAATTAAAGATTCACTGGTAGAATTCTGTATCGAATCACACCACTAGCATACTGCTAGGAATGCAATCAGAGACTCATCTATTACTGGCTGTTTGCCACCCTAAGTTACACTCCCCAAAAAGAATCAGAAATATTCAGTTGGATTGTCACCAACATTCATCATTTGCCATTGTTTCTGAAGAGTTAGTTGGAAAAGCACATCCCGAGACAGAGAAAGCCATTTTGCTCATGTGCAGAAGATAAGCACATGCCAATTCAGGGTTTTTGGTCTCCTTGAAGAAGAGAGCATAGGATTATAAGACGTTGCTTCCATTGTCAGATGGTCAGTCCTTCTGCTTAGACCATTGTCCACTCTGGCTGGAAGGAGTCCTCCAGAGTTCCATACAGATGTTTATTTCCTAGCATCCACCCATCCAAGTACTAACCAGGCTTAAATCTGCTTAGCTACTGAAAAGATACAAAGGGAGACAGGTATCTGAGAGAACTCTCTTTGGCTTTCATTTTAATACCAAGCGATATTTCAATAAGAATGCAATTAAGGGTTGACTTTCGCTTTTCTCTGAACATTGTGAGGGGGCCTTCTGCTTTTAAATGCACATAACAAATGCATATATTAGGGAAAACGGGAGGCAAACAGGCCCATTTAAGGGCAAATTGCTTTCAAAATGTGAGGCGAAAATATGTTTCTAGCACTTTTCTTTTCTTTATGCAAATAATTACCTGCAGTTCACCTCTGTTTCTTTCCTGCTGCTTTGCTTTCCGGTAATGAACAGGGAAAGTTATAACCATGCTGCTCTCTTGTACACTTTCTCTCTCTCTTTTGGGGTGTTATTTATTATTTATTTAATAGGGGAGTGGGCGCAAGATGGACTGTCAACTCACGTCATCATGAGTATTAGTTGGCTAACACTTGTTAGTCTGTGGAACAGACTAACACTTTTTAGTCTGTGGAACTCCCTGCCACTAGATGTGGTGATGGCATCTGGCCTGGATGCCTTCTAAAGGGGATTGGAGAGATTCCTGGAGGAAAAGTCCATCACAGCTTACAAACCATGATGGAGATGTGTCATCTCCAGGCTTAAAACTGGGGTACTTCAAGGGCCAGATGCAGGGGAGTGGTATCAAGAGGCAGAGATCTAGTCTCATGCGCTCCCAGACGCATCTGGTGGGGCCACTGTGACATACAGGAAGCTGGACTAGATGGGCCTTTGTCCTGATCCAGCATGGCTCTTCTTATCTTCTTATGATGATGGAAGTTGTTATCAGATTAGAGGGCATGTTATCAGACAGATGTGATTGGATATCCTGAGGAAGTTTTCCATGTTTTCACCCCTTCAGTAAAGCCATCCTTGTTCCTTTTACCTCATAAGCCTTTTCTGAAGGAGGTGTTGGTCAATACTTATAGATCAGTGTGGACAACCAGCTGTTCTAATAAGCTTTAAAGCCCTATTGGATCAATAGTAGGCTGGTCACCACATGATAACCCAGATTCTGCTGAGACATTTCTGTCCGACCGTCTCCTAGGAATAAAATCCGAGAAGGAACTGGATCTCCCTGGGAAAACAGAAAGAGAGATAAGCCTCTGATGAGGACGTCCTTTGTTATTGGCCTCCGCAGGCCTCTTTCATGTCAGTAAGGGAGATTCAAGATACAGGCTTTGCAAGTAGGGCTACCCTGGGAAGGGAACTACACAACCTTCACTTGTAGAGTTGTTCTTACAGTTTCAAATTATTATGCAGGCAGCTTCATAAAGGAGAGGACCGTTGGCTAATATCCAGAGCATGAAGTGAAGCTGTCAGATGTCTGATCTTGGACACAGGATTTGTAAGAAGGGAAGATGCTATGCTTAGAAGAAAGATTTTTTTTTTTGTCTTCAAGCAAGAGAAGGGAAGTGTATCTTTATTTCCCCTTTTTTGAGTCATGCCAGATTTTCTGCTTTAGAACCGATCTGTGTCAGTCCAAGTTCTGGCTGAAAAGCAGCCAATTTATTATTTATTTATCCATCATGTATGATGGATAATAAAAGTGATATTTTAAAAAAAATAATGGGATAAAGTGGGTTAGGGTTAGAGTTAGGGTTACTGATGGCTAAATAAATAAGCATATGGACTGAAACTCAGCTGTCGTTGGGAGTGCACATGAGTTTGAATCAAAGTATGTTCATTTTTAAGTGTGCCCTCTTTCAAAAAAGGCTCTTGATTGTGTCCAATAATCGCTTCCTAAAGGCTGAGAGAGGCTCCACAATCCTAATATCACTGGGAACCTGGTTCCACCAAATGGGACCCGCTACAGAAAAGGCACAGTTCCGTGTAGAGGTCTTATGAGCTTTCCACAGGGTAGTGACTCTAAGCCTGAGGACCTGGGATGATCTAGTGGGCCGGGCCAAATAAGATCTTGGCTCACTTCTCTACTTGGACAGCCCCCCAAAGGATCACCATACATCAGAAATGACTTGATGATTATTTGCCGTGATGATTATTTGTCCCCCCCAAAAGGAAGAGAAACCCATTCAAGTGTTTACAGCTGGTACACAAGTAAAAAGAAGACCTCTCCATTTCCAAGTTCTGCAGCAGAGAAATTTTCTCAGCACATCAAGCTATTTGCCACTGCAAAGCATTAGGGACATTGTAGTCTCCCTGCACATTATGTTACAGGAGGCAGAGGAAAGGCTAAAGATCAGAGGTTGCAGAGGCCTCTGGGTGTTGCAGTTCAAAAATATATATAGGAACACCTGATTCCTAACTGGTTATGTGACAAAACTTGGCAGGATTAGAGGGGTAAATGTTCTGTGACTATCCCTACATGCAGTTTCGCTCTAGATGGATTTTGAACATTTTGTGCAACATGCCTTATTTCGTTGTTATGGCCCCCCACAAAAGACATTATTTGCCCATTGGGGCACAAGAACTAAAAATGTGTGTTGCACAATAGCATCAATGAACTTCTATAAAACAACTGTGTGTGTGTTGTGTCGTTACAGTCGTGACCGACTCTTCGTGTCTCCATGTCCATGGAGTTTTCTTGGCAGGATTAATGGAGTGGTTTGCCAGTTCCTACTCCAGGTGCCTACAGCACCTGGTATTCCCTGGTGGTCACCCATCAAGTACTAACAAGGGCCGACCCTGCTTAGCTTCCGAAATCAAGCGAGATTGAATGTGCTTAGGGCATCTAAGCAACTACAGTCATGCTAAAATGGCCCCTAAACTCTTGTCATCTCATCTAGTGGGGATAAAAGTTTGGTCCCTCCCCCTCCCCCAAATTTCATTCTCATATACAGTATAAGAATGAAAAAGTTGACGATTTAAACCCCTCAACTGTGCGGTAAATGAACAAGTTTGGCGTTCACGGTGCAGTGGGGCTTATTAAGCCTGAAATAAAGTGCTCCTTTGGAGAGAAAAGAGAGATTAATAATAATGATAAGAAATAATAATAATGTAAGTGTTTTGTATGAATAGGATCATTAAAGATGTGGATAGGGGCAGACACTCAAAATGAAGTAGGCAATTAGCAAATTGGAGGAGTTGAAATGACAGGCAGAGGGCTAGCTGGGACTTGGGCTTTTAAAACGGATTGGCAGAGCGCTATGGCATGGCGCAGCAAAATGAAATAACGTAATATAAAAGTTGAAGAGCTACAATACATTGATATAACAAAATGTGATCTCAAACATAAAATGTCACTTTTCTGGCACCTTCATGTGCATTTCCCAGAGAGTGATTAAGGTGGATATGTCCACATTTGGAGCCTGAGTATGGTGATGTGGGTAGAGCGTTGGACTACTTCCCGGAAGACCTGGGTTCAAATTCCTCAGAGGATTTGAGAAAGGGTTTATGAAAGTTGCCGAGAGCAGGAGAAACAATGACCTGATGAGACAATGGAGCTGTGCTTCGTCAAATAAATCCCTAAGTCAGCAGCTTCCCATTACCTGGTATTTTGCAAATACCAGTGGACCCTCGAATAACAAACGGTTTGTATAACGTAAAATCTGTACAGCATAAAAAATTCTGGAGATAGGGGAAATTTGCTTAACAGACTCGCCTATGGGGTGAATCCGTACAACATAAAAATGGTCAGGATTAGGGATTACTCGGTTTTCAATGCATTCCTATGGGAAATTTGTACAAAGGAAATTTTGCTTAACAGAATTTCATTTGGAACAAATTAATTCCTTTATACAAGGTGCCACTGTGCTATAAGGGAGGTCCTCTGTGATGTCATGGAGGAAGGGCAGTCAACAATTAGGAAGGAGACAAGCACAACATGCCTAGGAACAATTTTGGGTATTTGTACACATCCCCTAAACTCCGCCGCAAATAGCTCCCAGCTCCGGAGCTTAAAATTGTTTCCTCACCAGCTCCGGAGTTTACAGATAATTAAGTGCAGCCACGCCCACCTAAGCGCGTCCCAGCGCACTTTTCAGGTACCTGCTCTTGGAGGGTGAAAAATCCCAGATCCGGATGTAAAGGAGTGAGTGCCTGGCTCTCCTCACTTCTGTTTTGTTTGTTTTGCCTCCCGCCCCTTTAAGAGAAGGAATCAGGATGACGGGAGGCTTGGACCGGCAAACGGAGGTGAGCCTGCATTCTTTTGTCCCCTTTTTTCTCCCTCCCCTCATGCAGACAGGATCAAGGAAGTGCGGAGGGGTGGGGACGCAGGAAGAGCAACGAACCCCCAAGATCTCTGGTCCGAATTTAAGTGGCCAGCGGGGGTCGTGTGAAAAGGCTCTTTGTCCTGAGCGCTCACAAACCTAACTTACTCCTCCCACTTCTATTCTCTTTTATATTTGTCTTCCTTTGATATTTGTCTTTCTGGCGTCCATGAACGTTGCATTTAACATTCTCCTGAATAAGAACAATTGTCCAGTTTCTTTCTATTATGCACATATCGGTAGTTTACATTCATACTCAACCTGTCAAGTGTTCTTCAAAAACCCCTATACAGTGGTACCTTGTATAAAGGAATTAATTCGTTCCAAATGAAATTATGTTAAGCAAATTTTCCTTTATACAAATTCCCATAGGAATGCATTGAAAGCAGAGTAATCCCATTTTTATGTTGTACGGATTTTCCCCATAGGCAATTATGTTAAGCAAATTTCCCCTATCTCCGGAATTTTTTATGTTGTACAAATTTTCTGTTATACAAGCTGTCTGTTATACAAGGTACCACTGTATTTGCAAAGATATTATCTCTGCACGAAAGTGCAGCAATAAATATTGTGCGACAGAGCAAATCAGGATTCCATTTCCAACTCAAAAAGCAGGGGGTGCCCTGACCCAAAACAACAACAACAACAACAGCAGCAGCAGCAGCAACAAAACAGAACTTCGAAACATTGCCATTCACACTTGTTGACAAACAGCCCTGAAAATTTGATTTGTGTTTGCCTGAGAAGCTTTAACTGATTAAAAAGAAGAAGTCATCTTCTGAAACTCTTGCATAGAGTCTCTGTGGGAATGGAAGTGATCAGAAGAGGGTCCCCTGTAGACCAGGGGTCCTCAAACTATGGCCCATGGGCCAGATGTGGCCCACCAAGGTCCTGAATGCAGCCCGCCAGCAATTGCAAAGCCCCCCCCGCGCCTCCCCCCACTTGAGCCAAAAATTCGCTGTGTACCAATGTACCACCAATGCAAGGGCAAAGCTGTCATTGTCCATAGCATCTTGGGTGTGTGTGTGAGCAGGATGGGCCCTATCCTACCCCCTTGGAACCGCAGGAGAAGCGGGGTTGCCGTGTAGGCTGGCAGGTGTTGGGCGTGGGGTGAAATGGATTAGGCCTTCCTTTTCCTCCCCTCAGAACCACACCAGGGAGCTGCAGGGCCTGGCCCCCAACAGTGTCTGAGAGACATGGAACTGACCCCCTCTTTAAAAAGTTTGAGAACCCCTGCCATAGACCATCTGGACTGCTGCCATCAGGCTACCCTTTGCCATATAAAGCTTGGCATCCTTTTCCTTGCTTGCAATGCAGATGTAATATTGTCCAGCAATACTGTGCCATTTCCCAACATTTTGAATCATGGATACAGAAGGACAATATCCACATTTATAAACTGGAGGCAGGGGGGGGAACCCCTTTCTTCTCACCACAGCTCTCGACGGGAGCCAGAAGGCTAATTTCACACAGGCTGTCAAAGCCAACAAAAGGATTTCCCTGTTTCTACATGTGACACACATCGCTTCACCACAAGCAGTTAAACAGAAGCCTGTTCGGAAGGAAATGTGTTCTGACACCAAACTTTGAAGGGAGAGAGAAGAAGTTACCAGACCCTTGACTAAAACCCTTAAAACCACAACTCGACAGAGGGCGGGGGAAAAATGCCCCCCTGAACAATTCCAGTTGAACCTTTCACAAAGGATGGTATTGATGTAAAAAGGAGCATTTATCAGGGGAAATAAGACCAGTGGCTTTTTAAAGGAATGAAACATTGAAAGCCACAGTGGTGCGGGCAGGGAAGGATGTGTACGAGAGAAGAAGAATGAAGCGATACAAGGAGCTACAAGGGTATATCCGTCTGTCCTCTACATTGCACTTGAAAGCAGACGACAAGTGTCATTTAGGTCTTTTGAGCGAGAGTGGTCAGGGAAAGGAAGAGAAGACAAAAGACCACCTTGGATGATGACAGACAGGCTATTCAGACAGTCCTTCCAGTGAGCGGCACTGCTATATCACCGCTACGCTATGGATGTTTAACAAAGAGGGGAGAGGGAAGTTGAGAGACCTTAGGGCTTAGACGTTACTGAATCATATCATCCCCTGTCCTGCTGGTTGGGGCTGAAGGCATATACAGTCCTTTAAATTGGGGGGGGGGGTAGTGTAGCAAACCCTCAGAAGATGTCTTATTTTTACACATGGAGAGATTAAGATGCAGGCCTGCTCTCATGCAGTCTGAAGAACATTCAGCCAAGACGTAGAGCAACCACAAAAGCATTGGCTAGTTGTGTAACAGAACATAAACACACCCCCAGTGCTTCACATCCTTAGAAACCTATGCAACACAACAGCGTCCATCACCATGCTGCACAGTCTGTTTTATTTCCATAACCAGGCGGCCAGTCCTCATTCTCTTCCCTTACCAAGAACTCAACAAGATGCCTTTTCCTTTCCTGAAGTGAGTAGTCTTGTGGTTCCTTGTCTTCCCATGTGGAAGTCGGACAAGTAAGGGCATCCTTCTTTCCTAGAAGACAGTAGAGGAGAGTCAGCGGAAGCATGAGACCTCTAGGTGTTATGAGGCTCATTTTAGAGCATTTTAAATGGGAGATTAATTGATTCATCTAGAGATGGGCACGACTAGGGAAAATGACGTTTTCGAGTTGTCGTGTGTCGGAGGCAGCCCGTCTCGGCTCGTTTCCGTTTTTCGCGAAACTTCGCAAAAATTAGTCGGTTCGTTTTTTCGTTTTTTTGTTGTCGTTATACTGTTTTTTTTGGGGGGGGTAGCGGGCTCCTGGAGGCACCTCTGTGGGGTGGGTGCCTCCTCTGGCCCGCTATAAAGGGAAAGTGGGCTCCTGGAGGCATCCGTGGGTGCCTCCTATCCTCACCCACTAGGAAGGGGCAGCAGCAGGCTCCAAGAGACCCCTCAACATGGGGGTCTCCCCTCCTCACCTGCTGCTGCAAAATGGCATGCATAACCATATATGGATATGCATACCATTTGCAGACAGTGAGACCACCTGGTCCACTGGTACGACCCTCCGAGGACTGGGTCGCACCTGCCATGTCCCACAAAGAAGGGAATCGTACTTGCGTGTAGTGCAATGCAAGTAGATCTGGCTATGGGTTAAGGTGGGTTAGTGCAAGGGCTAGGGTTAGGCTACTGACGGGTAAGGTTACGGTGGGCTATTGGGTTGCACCTCTGGGTGCCTCTCTGACCCACTAAGAAGACAGTCTGTGACGTATGGGTAAGGAGTCAAGGATTAGGGTTAGGGGGTTAGGGGGCTAGGGCAGGTTTTAGGGGGCTTTTTGGCACATCCCAGAAGTCTCCATGGCCAAGTGGCCATGCGATTGGTGGGATGGCTCCAAAAATTTGCATGGTCGTCCCCTCCCACATGGCTGGGCAGGCCACTGGGCCAGCCCATCATTGCACACTGTGCAGGTGTAAAATAAAATAAAATAAAATAAAATCAATGGAGGACAGAGGAGGAGAGGAGAGACATTTTATTGCAAGAAAAAACCCACTGCTACTGTGAAAAATCTGGCAGTTTATAAATTTCTGCGTGTTTCTGTTGTGCTTGTGTGTTTTTGGACCACGATTTCAAAAACAATATTGCGTTTGCCGCCCCATTTTGGATCCCCCGCCCGCACTGCATGGCATGGCGAGTCCGGCTGCCCAGGACGGGGGGAGGCGGGACCCCCCTCCAGACCAGAAACCCCCCCCCTCCGGTAGGTGCCCTGAGGCATGGCAGGCATTTTCCGTCTGCTTTTTGGCCCGGGAATGGGTGGGGGGAGAGTTTAAAAGTTTTTTCCTGTGCCGTCCGTGTCGCTTGAGCCGGCGGCTAGACTCGTGCCGTGCGGCTTGTTGCTGCTGCGAGCCTGCGGCGAGTCCCACCAGAGCAGCCCAGGACGGAGGGGGGGAGGCCGGGACCCCCCTCCAGACCAGAACCCCCCCTCCGGTAGGTGCCCTGCGCCCTTAGTCAAGCAGGCATTTTCCGCCTGCTTTTTGGCCCGGGAATGGGTGGGGGGAGAGTTTAAAAGTTTTTTCCTGTGCTGTCCGTGCCGCTTGAGCCGGCGGCGAGACTCGTGCCGTGCGGCTTGTTGCTGTTGCGAGCCTGCGGCGAGTCCCACCAGAGCAGCCCAGGAGGGAGGAGGTGGGAGGCCGGGGACCTCCAGAAACCACCCCTCTGGTAGGTGCCCTGAGGCACCAGGAGGGAGGAGGGGGGGAGGCCGGGGACCTCCAGAAACCACCCCTCTGGTAGGTGCCCTGAGGCACGGCAGGCATATTTCCGCCTGCTTTTTGGCCGGGAACCGGTTTTTTTAACTTTTAAAAACTTTTTTTCTGTGCCGCGTGGCATCGCGCGATCGCGCGATGCAAGTAACGAGCACGACAAATTAGACCAAAATTGTTCATTCGTCGGTTCGAGTTCGAAGTCTGGCGGAGTAATTCCCGTTACCGTTTCCGTAGAGTAACGAAACCGAGTAACGGAAACGGAAACGGGAATACCGCTAAGTCGTGCCCATCTCTAGATTCATCAATTCATCACTGGCAATTCATTATTTCGTTGATTCATCCCAGCAGAATGACGAATCTTGGCCAATCACCATTTTTAAAAATTCATCCCCATTTCCAACCTAGGCATGCATTGAAGTAAGTGGGGAAGAAATTGTTCCTGGTTAAATCAGGACACATTTTGAAACCAAGAGTTAGCCCACAAACCAGACTGGTCGAGGTTGGCATCTGCCCTAAAGTAGACCATCGGAACTGCAAGGAAATAAATATATCACTGTAACACTGCAGAAAGCAGGTGTTTCACCTCAATGGCATAACATATCTGCAATAATATCACCTTTCAGCATAAAATGGATGGATCTCCCAGGATGTCTTGCAACAAATGAAAAAGAAAATACAGACCACGAAAGCCAGCAAATGGGTTTTTCCGAGCAATGCAATGCAAAAGGGCCAGGCAAGAACAAATCAGACATTTCGTTGAGTCAAATATTTTATCGTGCTTGACCAATAGCAGATACGAGCAAAATCCAGAGGGGGGGATATCAAGTTAGTAAAACAGCACAGAACATAAATCAGATGAACCCATCACCTGCCCAATCAACTGCAACAACATTCAAACACGTTCTGTAGCAAACAGAGCTGACAGACCCTCTGTTCCACTGATATCAGGAGATGCTGAGGGAAGACTCTGCCAGATGTCAAAATAACATCAAGTAGGGACCTAAATCCTCCCTTATCTCATGCCAGTGTTTGAGGATGAAAAAAATTATTTTTAAAAAAGAAGTTATTTTTGATCGGTCTACCAGCCATTCTGTGTGTCTCCTTCTCTATCTGTGTTATGCATGGCAGTCTCAGAGTCTTTGCTGGGATGAAGAGCGCACATGCTGGGACTGACATGCCCAACTCCTTCTGTTCTCTGGATCCTGCCTTAGTAGACCAGTAAGCCCTAAAGTCACTCAACTTCCCTTATGACCAGGTGCCTTTTTCCTGGCTTCCTACCTCTCCTCAGATCCACAGAGAGAGCGGGGGCAAGCACCTTATTAGCCACCTCCACCAGTAACTGGTCTTGTCCAGGAGGCATCCAGAAGAGAAGGCTGACCCTAGTCATTAGAGGATTTCATTTCAAGCCAGCTGCCAGGCCTGGGGTGTTGCCAAGTCTGAGATGAAGTATAGCCCTGTTCCCATCCAGCCCTCTGCTACGTGTTCAGATGAAACATATTTCCCAGCCAAGCAACTGCCCACTGCCAGGATGCCAGCTTCATAACCTGCTGTGTGGCAGCTGTTCATTGCATTGTCCTCACCTGTTCATTTCAAGGAGAAAACAGCCACCTTTGCTGAGGTCACAAAGGGAGAGAAGCAAATGTATAAGAAGGACTCAAGCTATGTTGCTGTATTGAAGGAGAAATTCTAGTATTGCACCAGGGCAAACTTGGTGCACTTAGTAAAACACACTTTTTGGACCATCCCAGAGACTTAGGATGGTGGCCATCCAAGTGTATCTGAGAAGCTCAAAAGCAAGATATGAAGGGTGGTGACACTGCCCTTCAGAAGCATAACACCTCTGGTTAGCTAATATCGCATCAAAGGTGATGACAGAGCAATCTTGCACTGAGCAGGCGGTTAGACTCAATGGCCTTCTGGACTCCTCCCAATTCAATGATTTTATGATCTGTTCGATCTAAACTAATGGCAATCACTCCTGTGGTCCAGTTTGGGCACCCAAAGAAGGCAAAGCGGTGTGGTGACCCTCATTTCACAAAGACAGTGGCTTCCATTCAATCCATGGTCTGAACTCCATGGCTGCTGTCCAAGTCGCTGAACCACTTTGTGGTGGGGTGGGGGAGAGAGACGGAGCACTATAGAGAAGGCCAGTAAAATTCATACTAAAACCCAGAGCAGAATCAGTGCCCACACAAAGATGGAGCTTGCACATATGGAAGCCCTGACTTATTGATGAGGGCCAGCTGCCATAAGTTCGTATTGTGCCCACTTCCCGCAGGAGTTGCCAAACAAACAACAGAGTTTCCATTTGTGGTTTGTTATGTGAAACATCTGAACCCAGCTGGACTTGTTTATCCTCTAACCAGCCACAGAAATAACCCACAATTTCTTCCTGGCTTATTTCTATGAAAACAAGGGTTGTGGTATACCATTCATTTGTAGGTCAGATTCTGACTTGTCGAGGTGCCCAAACACCTTCATGGTGTGACAATGAATTCCACCAGTTCATCATGCCTAATCCATATTAACACTCCTATTTAGAGATGGGCACGACCAGGAAATTTTTTTTTTCGAGTTGTCGTGTGTCGGAGCCGGCCCGTTTCGGCTCGTTTCCGTTTTTTGTGAAATTTTTCAAAAATTTGTCGTTTCGTGTGTCATTTTTTCGTCTGTCATTAGTACTGGATTGGGGGGGTAGCGGGCTCCTGGAGGCACCTCTGTGGGGTGGGTGCCTCCTCTGGCCCGCTATGAAGGGAAAGCGGGCTCCTGGAGGCACCTCTCTGGGGTGGCTGCCTCCTCTAGCCCGCTACAAAATGGCATGCATAGCCAATTGGATATGCATACCAAGTTGCAGTGGCAGAGGCACCTCTCTTTTTTTGGTGCCTCTGTGAGTCACAGGCCCACTGCTATAGTGCGGCGCTTCTGCGCTGTGCACTGTGCAGTCAGAGTGAACGTAGTGGGGAAGGCTCCCTCACTCTGTCTGGGTGCCCTGTGCCTCACTAAGAAGGGAAGTGTACTTGCGTGTGTAGTGCAATGCGAGCACACAGATCTGGCTTAGGGTTAGGGTTAGCGCAAGGGCTAGGCTTAGGGTAACAACAGGTAAGGTTACGGTGAGTTAGTGGGGTGCACCTCTGGGTGCCTCTCTGACCCACTAAAGGACAGTGTACTGGTGTATGTGTTAGGCTTAGGGTTAGGGTTAGGGCTAGGGCTAGGGTTAGTGGGCTTTTTATGCCCGACTGGCACATCCCAGAAGTCTCTCAGTCAAAACCTGGCCAAGTGGCCATGCGATTGGTGGAATGGCTCCAAAAATTTGCATGGTCACTCCCATGGCCAGCCCATCATTGCGCAGGTGTAAAAAATAAAAATAAAATAAAATAAAATAAAATAAATGGAGAGGAGGAGAGAGGAGACATTTTGTTGCAAGAAAAACCCACTGCTACTGTAAAAATTCTGGCAGTTTTAAAATAGCAATTTTCACATGTTTCTGTGGTGCTTTGGTGTGTTTTTGGACCACGATTTCAAAAAAAATATTGCGGTTGCCGCCCCATTTTGGATCCCCCGCCCACACCGCATGGCATGGCGAGTTCGCGAGACGACAAGGATGCCCCCCAGCCCCCACCAGAGCAGCCCAGGACAGGAGGGGGAGAAGGCCGGGGACCCCCTCCCCAGAAACCACCCCTCTGGTAGGTGCACTCTCAGACAGGCAGGCATATTTTCGCCTGCTTTTTTGGCTGGGAATCGGGGTTTTTAAAACTTTTTTTTCTGTGCCGCTTGAATGGCGGCGGCCGGCGGCGAGTCCGGCTTGTTGCGACTCCAGACGACGAGGATGCCCCCCACCAGAGCAGCCCAGGATAGGAGGGGGGAAGGGCGGGGACCCCCCCCCCAGAAACCACCCCTCTGGTAGGTGTCCTCAGGCAGGCATATTTTCGCCTGCTTTTTTGGCCGGGAATCAGGTTTTTTTTACTTTTAAAAACTTTTTTTCTGTGCCGCTTGGCATCGTGCGATCGCCGCAATGCCAGGAATGACAACAACAAATCAGACCCAAATTTTCTTTAGTTGGTTTGAGTTCGAGTTCTGGCGGAGCAATTGTCATTCTTCGTTCCGTTACGTAACGGAAACGAGGAACGGAAATGGAAATGGGAATTTCGCTAAGTCGTGCCCATGTCTACTCCTATTTTTCTTGATGGTGGTTCATCATGATTCCTCCTTTAGTCCAACAGGTATTCTACATTTCCAAGCCCCTACTCAGGGGTTCTGCTCTGCCTCCTACAGATACTGTCTCTGATTGGCTGCCTGCCAGAGGAGGCAGGGTTTGAAACTGGTGGACATGTGTTGGGCCAAGAGACGATTTTGTTATTGATGTTTTAAAGCTTCCCCATGTCTCTCTACGCAACTCGAAACACCCCCATCAATGCAGAACGTTGTATCCCATCAATGCAGACCAAGCAGCAACTGGATTTGTCCACAATGTGATATAGGATTGAGGTCTAAAGGTCCACACATCCACCAAATTCCACTGCTGATGTTCAAAAACTCAGCCATTCTCTTGACCCAACGGTTGGGAGAAACCTTAGAACAAAGAAGGGGCTCCATGCCTTCCATTCTATCCACATAACACTGAGAAATTGGGGGGGGGGACCTTTTTTCTCCTTCCTCTGCCTCTTTCAGCAAATAAATCTGGAACCACCCTATCCTCCTTAAATATAGCTGCTAATTGCACTTCAACATTGGCATTGTTCTTGCATGCCACCCAGAAACCTTTGACATTGGGTAGCATACGGGTAATGGTAATATACAGAGGCTGGGTGCCGAAGGGGGAACTGTGTAAGCAACCAAGGCAGACGGCACACAGCTGCATTCTGCTGTATCGAAGGACCATCCTGAGTTGTGATTTTATATCATTGTCACTCACTCTCTCTCTCTCCCTCTCTCCAGCCACCAGCTGCTAGGACATTTGTTCCGATACTCGATTGACAAGTCTCCAAGCTGTAGGAGAGCTGCCATCAGGAAGGTCAGGAGAAAAGATGGCTTGGCCGAGTGCAAATGAATTGGGAGCCTTTTTTCATCTGGCACCAAAGGAAGAAAAGGATTTTTTTTAAAAAAAGAGGTAGCCACTCCTGATTCACACAAACCATTCTGAGAGACAACCCCGGCCACCTTGGTAGCTGGAGGCCTGGGTGGAGTGAGAAGAACTGATAGAATAAGACAGGAGGTTCTTGACGTTCCCTTCAACTCCAAGGCTGGCTGCGGGATAGGTGTCATCTTAAGAGACTGGAAAGGAACTTAATGAGGTGACTAGCCGTGGGGAACCTACAGCTTTCAAGGTCAAAATCTCCTTGAGAGGAACATTTTGCCCTGGGAATAGAAGGATTCAGATCTTTAAAATAAAACAAAACCCTCCAGCATATGAATGTGGCGCATCATGGTTCTGTGCCCATGATTTAAAATGCCAGAAAATGATTCAGCATTGCTGTACAATATTGCCAGTAGGAGAAAGGATGCTGAGTAGAGATGGGCACGAAATGAGCAATTTTTCGTTTTCATTTTCATTTTTTCATTTCGTTGCGTAACGAAACGAAAAACGACTTTTGTCTCCAAAATGAAACGAAACGAACCAAAACACCAGAATTTTTGTTGTGTGTTTTGTTTTTGTTGCGGCAAATACATTGAATTGTAATGAATGCTAACGAAACAGCAATTTTTTGTTTTTGTTTTTGTTTTTTCATTTCGTTACATAATGAAATGAAAATGATTTTTTTTTTGCAAAAATTCACGAAAAACGAAAACGAACCGAAACGGACCCCCTAAACGACAAACGACAAACGAAACACCATTTTTTTGAGTCGTGCCCATCTCTAATGCTGAGCATTACATAGCAAAGGGCAGCCTGAATGGTGACAACACAAGTGGCAGCAGTCATCAGACATGATCTACAGCAGCTGTTGTACTTTTTAGTTTAGCCAAGGGCATAAACGCAAGATGAAAGGAATATAGATTGAATCTGGATCACGGGCGTCCCATAACGAACCTTATCAGAGCCTCGTGGCGCAGTGGTTAAATGCCTGTACTGCAGGTAAAACTGTGCTCACGACTTGGGGTTCAATCCCAGGTAGCCTGCTCCTGGCTGACTCAGCCTTCCGTCCTTCCGAGGTCGGCAAAATGAGTACCCAGCTTGCTGGGGGGGGGGAAGCAATGTGTAGCCTGCATACTGTAATTAAAAACTGTAAAGTGCCCAGAGGCTACTTGAAATGGCATGGGGCAGTATATAAGCAGAACCCGTTGCTTTATCAGGTGGTGTGTGGATAATTGTTTCCAGTTTGTTTGTTTGTTTGTTTGTGTGTGTGTGTGTGTGTGTGTGTGTGTGTGTGTGTGTGTGTGTGTTGTGTCGTTACAATCATGACCGACTCTTCGTGACTCCATGTCCATGGAGTTTTCTTGGCAGGAATACTGGAGTGGTTTGCCAGTTCCTACTCCAGGCGCCTACAGCACCTGGTATTCCCTGGTGGTCTTCCATCCAAGTACTAACCAGGGACGACCCTGCTTAGCTTCCGAAATCAGGCGAGATTGGATGTGCTTAGGGCACCTAAGCAGCTAGTCCCCTTCAATTGTGCCAAGACCCCTCAGGGGCCCATATGGTTCCCATTGAGAATAGATAGTCTGTACCGTCTTGTTCTCACTGTCATTCAACTAGTCCCCCCAAAAAAAGAAAGAAAGAAAAGAAAGAAAAAGAAACCTTGACTATTGACATAAATATTGTGTTTAAAACCACTTATAACCTTGTGTTTATAGCTCTCCTTGTGTGATTGCATTGACACCATGTTATCAATGGTTAAAAGCCAAATGTTTTGCTTATATACCACCCCATACCACTTCAAGTAGTCTCAGGGCAGTTTACAGTTTAATTGCAGTATGCAGGCTACACATTCCACCCCCCACCCCAGCAAGCTAGGTACTCATTTTAACAACCTCGGAAGGATGGAAGGCCGGGTCAACCATGAGCCTGCTCCCTGGGATGTTTAATGTTGCCTTCTAATGCTGTAAAATGTCTCTCAATTCCCTGTTTCTCAAACTGTGTCTTAAATGTAATGGACTGTATATAATCTCTCCGTACTGTACGCTACCTTGGGTCCTTTTCCAAGGAGAAAGGTGGGGTAAAAAAATACTCAAAAATAAAAATAAAAATAAAAATAAAAATTGTGTTTGCATGAGAAATGGTCTAACCGATGGAGTCATCTTCCATGATTTCCCCTCAGGTGGAAATAGGAGGAAGCAGAGGAAGGTTTCCTGTAGACCATAATTTTATTTTTTTTAAAACTTATTGATACATTTAATTAATATACACCCAAACTTAATTTTTTTAAAAAAAAAGTAGAAAAAGAAATAAAACACAATTTTATACACAAATAAGTACCTATGATTTTTTAACACCATGCCCCACCACCACCACTGGGACCATTGGAGGCCCAAACCAATTCCTTCAAGGTTCCCCATTCCGTCTCCAAACTGGCAGCATTTCTTGTGATGGTATACACCCATTTCCTTTTATTCGTACATCCACGACCTTCACTGGGTGATCCTGGGCCACTTCTCTTCCCCTCCCACAAGTCTGGTTTACCCTACAAAGCCCTTGTGGACATTCCACGAGAAAGGAATACCACGTTTACCACCCAAAGGTCCTTGCAGTAATTAGAAGAGAAGCCGTGGAGAGATAGGGTCTGTGATAGTAAAGTTTGACCATATCAATTTTTCTTTAGAAACAGAGAACATCCATTTCATGGGTGCGAACTCACACTTAATACCACCACTGCCACCACCAATGGAATGCAGAGCTGGAAAGGTGCCCTATGGATCGTTGAACCCATCACCTATCACGGAGGCGCTGCAGAGCATCAAACTCCCAGCCTCTGGCTCTGTAGCGAGAGACCTCCGGCAGTTCAAATCCCAGAGACACATAGCTGCAGATCTGAGGGATCTCTTCCCCACCCCAACTTTGTTCACCCCTCCTGCCCATGTTGCCTGTTAGAAATGTCATTTGTCAGCGCCTAAACCGCTGTTATAAATTCATTGTGAGGGGGTGGTGGCTGGTTCCCCCGCCCTCCCTCCTGCCCACCTAAAATTGAGTTCATTGCAGGCTCCACTGATCCAGAACCAGTGTTCCATAGATGAAACAAGAGAAAAGGCTGTATTAGTTCTTTGCTCAAAGAAGTTGCAAGCTCCAGGTTACTGTCAAAGCATGGTCCGGTGGATAAGACACGGCACTGCAGATTTCCCCAGTTAGACGACAAGACTTCAGGCATGATGGGAACTTGGTATGGCTTAACAGCCCCCACCTTGCTTCTTGGCCTTGAAAATCTATGGCCCCATCTAACTACCCAAGATGTTTTTGAGAGTTATCTTGGATCTGGTGATGAGAAGTGAAATTGACCCCATTTTGGAGGATGTGCTGCATTGCAGTGACACGGTGGTAGGCAAAAAGCTCTCTGTGGGTGATTCCCATAGTCTAGTTGATGCCTTAGGTCAGTGGTGGTGAACCTTCGGTACCCTAGATGTTTTGGACCACAAATCCCAGAATTCCAAGCCTAGATTGCCAATGACAAAGGACTGTGGGAGTTGTGGTCCAAAACATATGGCGTGCCAAAGGTTCACCACCACTGCCTTAGGTGACCCCTGGGACGAAAGGGGGATATGGCTGGAATCCTGCTGCTTACAGTAGCAAGTTGCACTAGAGTAGGTTCATTGAATTCCTGGAGATTTGGTGAGTCAACTCTTCTACAAGTGCCATTGTCTCAAGTGGGCCTACTACTTTAGTGTAGTAAATTGCAACTAGCATAAGACCAATTGAATCAATGGATATTATGTAGATATAGACTCACCAAATCACCACTGATTCAATGGACTCACTCTAGTGCAGTGGTTCTCCACCGGTGGGTCCCCAGATGTTCCTGGACTGCAACTCCCGGAAATCCTAGCCCGCTCAGTTAGTGATTTAGACTTCTGGGAGTTTCAGTTCAGGAACATCTGGGGACCCACAAGTTGAGAAATACTGCTCTAGTGCACCTTACTACTCAACGCAACAGGATTTCAGCCAATCAGCATGATAATTTCCATAGTCTCCTGTTGGCGACTCCAGCATATGAGGTCCACCCCCCAACCAGATAACAGAAGGCCTGAGATCCCTGAGCAACTGATGTCCACCACAAACTCCATTTCCAGACTGAAGCCTGCTGCCTTTGGTGTGATGCATAATATGAGGCTCTCAGCCTAGCCAGGGTTGTATTTCTAGGTCATGCAAGAACATGTAGAACAGCTGTAAACTAGGTCAGGTTTCCAGCCAATGTTGTGTGCACTGACGGTCAGACTCCCAGATGGAGTCAGATCGATTTTTTTCTATCATCTGTTACTTGAGCTTTTCAATTGAAGAAGGCAGGGTCTGAACTTGGACTGTAGAGTTGAAAAGTGGGTATTTCACTGCTAAGCCATGATCCTTCCCAGTGGAGTATAGCAAAACCTTCAGCATTTCTCTGCATACTACTCACAGCTTCTTTGTATAGGACCTAGTTTTCACAGTGCTACCTACGGGTTCTTCTTTCTATTCTTCTTCATCCCTGCAATCACATTAAGAACACAACAACAGCAGCAGCAGCAGCAGCAGCAGCAGCAGCAGCAACAACAACAACAACAACAACAACAACAACATTTTAGTCTCCAAAACCCAGGGGAACATCAGGGAGCACAAGTGTAAGAAAGCAACAAAAGTAAAAATATTGTGGGATTTCCGAATCCAAACTGACAGACACCTTACAACTAACACACCAGACATAGCAGTAATAGAGCAAAGAAATACTCCAGTCTGGAACTGGATCCTTGACTTTGCATTTCCAGGGGATGCCAGAGCTGAAGCTAAAGAACTGGAAAAAGTAAGAACATACAGAGCTCTAGCAATCAAAACATCTTGTTTGTGGATGAAACACATTTCAGTGGTTCCCGACTTCCTGTAATCATTGGGGCTTTGGGTTCGGGTTCGGGTTATATTTATATCTTCAAGTGGTATATAATACTGCGTGGAATTTCTTGACTTTGTTGGGAACAAAATCAAGAAATTTCACACAGTATTATATACCAGCTGCAGATCTCAGAAACAACACCATCAAAAGATTTAGCGATTTAGCACGATTTGATGTCCCAGAGCATGGGTTAGGGTTAGGGTTAGGGTTAGGGTTAGGGTTAGGGTTAGGGTTTGTGGGCTCTGGGCTGCACCTCTGGGTGCCTCTGACCCACTAAGAAGGGAAGTGTACTGGCATACAGGTTAGGGTTGGGGTTAGGGTTGGGGTTAGGGGTAGGGGGATAGTGGGCTCTGGGAGGCACCTCTCTGGGTGCCTCTGACCCACTCAGAAGGGAAGCTTACTTGCGTACAGGTTAGGGTTAGGGTTGGGGTTAGGGTAAGCGTTAGGCTTAGGGTTACGGTTAGGGTTAGGGTGGTTTAGTGGGCTGTGCACCTCTGGGTGCCTCTGACCCACTAAGAAGGACAGTGTACTGGCATATGGGTTAGGGTTACGGTTGGGGTTAGGGTTAGGGTTAGGGTTAGTGGGCTTTTTATGCCCTCTGGCACATCCAGAAGTCTCAGTCAAAACCTGGCCATGCGATTGGTGGAATGGGTCAAAAAAATTGCACGGTCCCATCCCATGGCCAGCCCATCATTGCGCATGCGCAGGTGTAAAAAAATAAAAATAAAATAAAATAAAATAAATGGAGACGTTTTATTGCAAGAAAAAACCCACTGCTGCTACTATAAAAATTCAGGCATTTAAAATACCTAATTTTCACATGTTTGTGTGGTGCTTTAGTGGGCTTTTGGACCATAATTTAAAAATAAATATTGCGGTCGCCATTTTGGATCCCCCCCACCGCATGGCATAGAGACAGCCCAGGAAAGGAGGGGGGAAGGCCGGAGACACCCCCCCCCAGAAACCACCCCTCTGGTAGGTGCCCTCACTCAGGTAGGCATATTTTTGCCTGCTTTTTTGCCCGGGAATCGGGTTTTTTGTTTTTTTTACTTTTTAAAACTTTTTTCCTGTGCTGCGTGGCAATGGCATCGCGCAATCGCCGCGATGCCATGAACGACAACGATAAACCCGACCCAATTTTTCTTTTTTCGGGTCGTGTTCGAGCTAGAGCAGAGTAATTATCGTTACCGTTTCCGTTACCTAATGATAACGATAACCGAAAACGGAAACGACAATTTTGCCGCTCCGTGCCCATGTCTAGCCAGCAGATAGACTATGCTGATATTTAACAGATACTTAGGTTTTTGTTAAAACTTCTATCTGTTATATTATACCATACTGTGTTTTTATGATGTTGATTGATGGAACCACCACCACCACCATATAACTGTAGAACTGAAAGGTCCCCTATGGATCATAAAGCCCACCACCGTCAAAGAGTGAGGGCTAGAGATGGGCACGACTCAGAAAAATTGTTCGTTTTCGTTTTCGTTTTCGTCTAGGGGTCCGTTTCGGCTCGTTTCCGTTTTCGTGAGCTAATTTTCAAAATTTTTCATTTCTTCCCATTTAGCTCCATTAAGTGCTTCTCCAGTAACGAAAAATGAAAAATGGCTCAAAATTAGTCGTTTCGTTTCCGTTTCCGTTCCAGTTTTGAGCCGTTTTTCGTTTTTCGTTTCGTTACGTAACGGAAACGAAAAACGAAAATGGAAACGGAAATTCCGCTAAGTCGTGCCCATCTCTAGTGAGGGAATCAACTCCCAACCTCTAGATGCCTAAACCAGAGCCATCTTTGCATCTTTCATCCCACCAGTGAAAACAAAATGTATAAACATGTTCCTTTCCCACAGAGGAGATTGCCAGTGTTTTTATTTGTGCTAGGTAGACGTGTCCAAGGTTGTGTGTTCGTGGGCTGAAACTGCCTGAATTTTACAGATTTTGCAGGATCTTTCAAATAAATATTGTCTGGTAGTGGTGGTAGGGATGCCATTTTTGCCTTTGGTCTTACTATTTGGGCTGGCCATTAGTGGGGAAAAAATGGGTAGGGAAAAGAATTAGAATTGGCCGCAAAGCAAAAGCATATTTACATTTCATTCTCCGGGAAATAAATCTAATGACCATGTAAGTGATTCAAAATTACACCAGCAATAAAAACATAATTACCTTTGTATTAATGTCTCTACCTCGAGCTGGGTTTCATTCAGCCAGTACCCGTTGGCGCTGGACCAGAGTGATAGGAAAAGAAAGTGATTAGGAGGAGATAATTGCTCATGGGGAGAGGTAGGTCGGTATTAATTAATAATTAACTGAGTAAGTAGGATCCTATCGGAAAGCATAATTAATTCCACCTGGGTTTCACCAGGCCGGCACTTATTAAAACGTAATAAGAGGCCTGGAGTATCCTGGAGGGTCTCAGTCTCTCGGAAAGCAAATTCAGGAGTACATTTGAGAGAATAGAGTATAAGGTTATCAGTCAAGTTATTGAACCCCTGGAGAACATGATGAGTTAAAGCAGTGAAATTACAGCTGTTACACAGGAGTGACCACTCTGGATAGCTTTAACAGGCAAACACTGGAAAAATTCCATTTATTCTTCCAGGCAATCTCTTCAGAGACAAGGCAGGAGAAAGAGACCTACAATTGGTTGTACAACAAAACTGTTTCCTATAGAACAGGCATGTCCAAACTTTGGCCCTCCTGATGTTTTGGACCACAACTCCCAGAATTCTAAGCTTAGATTGCCAATGACAAAGGACTGTGGGAGTTGTCATCCAAAACATCTGGAGGGCCAAAGTTTGGACATGCCTGTTATAGAAGGATGGATGCACATGTGTTCCCTTCTCCTTCTGACATGGGGCAACTGCAACAAATGAGGAACTGGAGCAGTGGTGGCGAACCTTCAGCACTCCAGATGCTTTTGGACCACAACTCCCAGAATTCCAAGCCTGTATTGGCAATGACAAAGGCCTGTGGGAGTTGTGGTCCAAAACATCTGGAGGGGCAAAGGTTCGCCAGCACTGAACTAGAGCTTCCCAAGGCCACTGGGTTACCTGCCGCTCCATCTATCACCCTCTCCTTGTCACACGGGTTGTGTTCCTCTGACATTGCCTGCCTAGATAGCACTTCACTTGTAGTTCAGGTTTACGGCCTTGGGTGGGGCAGACACAAGATCTGAAGCCGCACAGAAAGATTTATTTTTTTAAAAAAATATTTTCATATCCTTCTCTTTATAAATCCTAGCTTCAACCAGTCCAGAATGTGGTGGCCAGCTTAGTGAGGGGAGTCAATAGATAGCAATGTATCCCCCCAATACTGGCTGCCTTACCCTTGTTGTTGTTGTTGTTGTTGCTGTTGTTGCAAAATTCCTAGAGTAGTCTTTGGCCAGATAGATAGATAGATAGATAGATAGATAGATAGATAGATAGATAGA
>JAHTLZ010000008.1:18870438-18887411 GCA_023846285.1 Phrynocephalus versicolor | reverse complement strand
GATAGATAGATAGATAGATAGATAGATAGATAGATAGATAGATAGATGTGTGTTGTGTCATTACAGTCGTGACCGACTCTTTGGGACCCCAGGTCCATAGATAGATAGATTAAAAAGGCATCACTCTATGAATGAACGACAAGAAAACAGTCTTGATCCCTGGACAGAAAAGTTGCCAGCCGTTTCTAAATTAGGTGATTGCTTTTGAGACTTGTTCCAAAGGACTTAGCGATCTCCTTGAACGAAATGGATAAATAATTTGCAGAGGATTAATGTTTTTCCAAGCACTTTTCATGCAAAAAGGAAAAGCAATCTGGGCCAGAGGGGGAAGGGAGAGAAAAAGAAAACATTGAATTCTCTGGGTCTTTGTTTATGCATCTGTTGAATGTGTGGAATAAGACGTACCTTAGGGACGCCATGGTGGGCTTAATTATTTTCTGTTTGCAAAAGCTATTTGAGATCCAAAGTCAGCCGCAACACAGGAGCAGAAGGTATTATGGCAACATTAGAGCTGGCACTGGTGGCAGGCCAAGTTCACAATATGGCAGAAAACCCAGGTCTGGCATGGGAGAAGGGAGAGAGAATGAGGTCTGAGAGGAAGTGTTTTTCAGTTTTCCCATTGCGGGGTTTCAGCAAACAACCCCTGACTTCAGGAATAGCTCTAGTGATATCTAGCAGATATTGCTTTGGGTCTGGTCTCAGTCAATCACGCATCTGTATTCAGATGGAAAACCCCTGGTGCCCACTGGGTTCCCGATCAGGCAAGTATATGCAGCACTGCAGCCTTAGTTTAATTATCCCCTTCTCACCATTTATGTCTGCACTAGAATCAATTAGACTGAGAAATTATTTACACAGCTTCCTTCTCTTTTTCTTCTTCCCAGAGAAGGTCTAACTCATTTTTGTCTCCTGATAGTCTCAACATCTGGAGTGAAATAAATACAGTGCAAGGAGTAGCCCTGGGAGAACCGGAATTGTGGTTGTTCTCTGAATGTTGTGGCTGCTCTACATGGAATGGTTAGTGGGATATGGTAAAAAAAAAGAGAGCCATATTTGGTCTTTGTGCATGAATGGCAGCAAGTCATCCGCTCTCTTGCCAACCATGCTTCATGGCCTTCCATCTGCATGGCACAGCCAAGCTTCTACTAGTCCTCAAGGTAATGGTTGGTAAAGCTAGCTGTTGGAAGTACGGATGGGCAGGAAACGAAAAATGAAATTTGTCATTTCGTTTCATTATGTAACGAAACAAAACAACTTAGGTTGGTCCAGCTACTTGACTTGGACTCAACTCAGTTTTTTTTAAATAAAAAGACTTGGACTCAACTCATGAACCATTTTTCTGAGTCATGCTTCCAGTCCTTAATGGATGGGCCTCACTACCTGCGGCTGCCACAATTCTCAGTGGCATCAGGTGCCTATATTGCCAAGGACAAAGGACTGTGGGTGTTGTGGCCTAAAACATCTGGCGTGCCGAAGGGTCACCATCACTGCTCCAGAGCAATGATTTCTGACCTCAGGTCTCCAGATGTTCTTGAACTAAATCTCCCAGAAGCCTTCACCACTAGCTGGACTGGCCAGGATCTCTGGGAGTTGTAGTCCAAGGACCTCTGGGGGTCCTTGCTTGGGAAGCACCATTCCAGAGTGGATCTTGATGGTACTACCGACTGAGCTGCCAGTACATAAGAACATAAGAACAGTTTTGCTGAAACACGCCACAGCCCATCCACAGAGGCTTAGCAAGGGTTTCGAGCACCTGGGAACAAAGTTTGGTTTTGCGCCCCTCCTGCCGCCCCCCACTACCACATTGCCCCCCCCAGCAACGGGGGCTCAAACCTATGTGCACGGGGTGGGCGTGTGCACATGTGTTGGTGTGGATGGGGGAAAGGGGAAGTTTGTGTGTGTGCATGCAGGTAGCGCATGCCACGCCTTACACCTCTCCCACAGTGGCCCAAAGCAAGGCGAGGAAGAGGAGGAGAAGGAGGAGGAAGGCTCTGTGGCCACCACGCTCCCCACATGCTGCCTGCCTGCGTGCCTGCTTACTGCTTGCCTGGCACGTGGTGGCAGAGGTGGTCCCATTGCCAAGTCTTAGCAGTGGGGCAAAGGAGGACTCCCAGCGGGAGGACGCACGGTTTCCTCCTACTACTCCCCCTCCAGGCGCCCCCAGATTGCTGCGCCCTGGGGCAAATGCACCCTTCCTCCCTGTCCTAGATACACCCTTGCCCATCCAGTCCAGCATTCTGTCTCACACAGTGGCTCACCATTTGATTCAGGTTATTCCCAAGCAGATGTCTTTACCTGTTAAAAGTCTGCAAATGAATCGAGAAAAGCTCCCAATTAAATGGGAAGAAAAAGACCGAGCGCTGGTGTCTCTTCACTTCCTTCTACTATCATTAATAGCCTCTCAACATCCTCGTTTGCATCCTCTTAAGAGCTAGCGGAGCGCGTTAAGCCCCAAGGAACTGTGTGTTAATGTGTAAGAATGCATGCTAATGGAAAGTTCAGGTGCTTTTGGAGTTTCAATCCTGTCTTAAGGGAAGTGTTTCGAGAATAAACCTCAGTGCTATGTTTTTCCAGCCTATGATTAATCTGCTCTCTCTCTTTCTGCCCACCCTGTGTCCACTCATCCGATGGCATATCTTCCAAAACAACAACATGGCTTCAGTTTGTTGCAGTTGTTGTTTTACCTAATTAAAGTTATCTTCTTTTAACCAATGTTGCCCATTTCCCATTGCCTTCCCTTCTTCATTTCAATTCTGCTTTTTCACAAACAATGGCCTGAGTGGCTCGCAATAGATGAGACAGCATAAAGTTTAACTATTCATAGCTCAGTCTTTAGATGTCTGGCTACAGACCACAGCTTCGGAGTCCCTCCCCACACCTTCTTGGCAGTGATTTGACGTGATGATCCAAAGTGCCCCTTTCAGCTCTGTAGTTTTAAGTTGATGAGGATGATGAATTCAAAAAAAGGTAGAAATGATTAGCACTCATATATAAACACTTAATAAAATACAAATGCAATGCTGAACCAAACACTGATCAACTAAGAGTGTGGTCACAGGTAAACTAAGGGCGTTTATACATGACCCCTAAACCCCGCAGCAAATGGCTGCAAGCTCCGAAGCTTAAAAATGTTTCCCCACCAGCTCCGGAGTTTACAGGCAATTAAGTGCGACCACACCCACTTTAGTGTGTCCCAGCGCAACTTTCAAGTACCTTCTCTCTGGAGGTGAAAATTCTTTGATGCGGTGCAACGATAGTGAGTGTGGGACTCTCCTCGCTTCTGTTTGCTGTTTTTTTGGCTCCTGCCCCTTTAAGAGCTGCTTAAGAGCTACTGGAATGTTGCCCGGGCAAGAGCCGGCAAGAGCAAGAGGCAGAACGAGGTGAACGGCAATCTTTTCTTCCTTTGTTTTCTCCCTCCCCTCACGCAGCCAGCAGCCAGGAAGTGCGGAGGGGGTGGGAACACAGGAAGAGCGACAAGACCCTAAGATCTCTGGTCCGAATTTCAGTGGCCAGCGGATCTTAGGGGTCGTGTAAAAGTGCCCTAAGTGACCTAAATCCATACCTGTCAACTTTTCGCCGGTGATGACTGGGATGGAAGGGGAGAGGGGAATGTGCACGCACACTAGCATGTATGCATGCAAAAACCTTCTGTGCATTCCCTTCAGCCTGCACAGCACGACACACAGGGAGATGAGCCGGGCAAGCGAGGCACAGGGCAGGAGCGAAGGGGTCCGTGGGGCCCATGAATGAAAAAGTGAGAAGAGCAGCATGCAGCTTCCCTCCCTCGGGGTCACATTCAAACCAGCCCCTCAGGGTACGTGGCTGCTGCTCCTCCTGTGGCAGGAGGGCTCCTTTGACACCCCAACAAGCGCCCAGCTCCAAGACCAAGGCGGCGGCCAAGGGGAGGGTGTAGCACGGGAGGGGTTGCTGGTGTGCTCAGCCAATGAGAAAAAAGAGGACTCTGACAAGCCCTGCCCCCTCATCCCCTCTGTGTTCAGGCCATCCTTGCCTGGTGACTGATGATGCCGCCTGGGCACCCGCGTCAATTGGTCCTTTGAGGACTGAAAGCTTTTTTGTCCTACCGATGGCAGAGCCCAGAAAGTCCCCTTACATTTCCGCTCGGTGTGAGAGAGCTCCCCTTGCAGAATCCGGTACATTTCCATGATGAGAACAAATAAGGGAAGACAACGGGGCAGAGTGTTTAATCCGTGAGTGTTCTGGCTGAAACTGGACACTTGACAGGTCTGCCTAAATCACAATTTGGCCTGTTTCCAGAGAGGATGTGAGCAATTTGTTTCCTGGAATTCATACAATGTATGGGGGGGAACACTTCAGCCTTACCATAGGAACCTCATGGTGCAGTGGTTAAACAGCTCCATTGCACCTAAAACTGTGCTCAAGGTTCACTCAACTTTCCATCCTCCTGAGGTCAGTAAAATGGGTACCCAGCTGACCCAGGGGGGAGCAATGTGTAGCCTTCATAATTAAATCGTTAACCGCCCAGAGAGTGCTGTAAGTGCTATGGGGGGGTATAAAAGCAGAACACTCTACTTGGCTTTGGATCTTCAGATATGCTGAGTGCTAGTGTATGTGACTGAGGAAGCTGTTATGGTACTCTTATAAGTCTGACAAGCACCAGTCTATCCCAAATAAAGTATATTATCTACTGAGTGTTCAAGTGCTGTTAATGCATTTTTCAACATATGAGCCAGTACCTATTCTTAAAGTTTTTCCATGACTTAAACAAATACAATTGCAACTGCTGGCACACAAACGTTCATATATATTCATGACTGGTGTGGTCTTGGACCTGCTGTCCTTGTAAATTCTCAGAAATTTCAACCGAAAACAAGGAAAAGAGGACCGGCGGTTTGTAGAAGCATCCTTGTGCCATTTGCGCCATTTCTCATTAATTTGACCCACATAGGAAAACATTGTACCCTTACTTGACAGTGCCACAGAACACTTTGCTTTCTCAGAGGGGAAAGAGAAGAATGGTGTCGTTCCTCATCCTGATCCATGAGGATAAGGCAACGGTGGGTTTGTGTCTTTGCTCTGCAGCTGAATGGAGCCGATGCTAGCTGCTCACTGGAGTCCCCAGGAGTCGTCAGGGCCTTCCGTGGTTGCCCTCTTGGTGAAGTGTTTTCATCTGCTAGATACTGTCTGCTTGCATTATTTTTAATGGCTGTCTTTCTGAGCGACGCCGTGCAAGGAAGCCAGCAATCACGGAGTTTGCGAGGTGGGCTGACCTTTCCAGCAAGGGGGCCGTGCAGTTGGCCTGGCTGCCTAGGTGCCGTCTGATCCCGAGGTCATGCTGAAATTCTGTCTCAAGGCTATTCCATGTGGTGGCTGGCCTGCCCTCTTCCCATGGCTCCAGCCCTTCTAGCCAATTATCTTTAAAGCATTCATCCACGGTAGCTCTCCGTGGCCCCTCCTGTTTGCCTAGGCTAGCAGATGCTAACAAACACCAGGGGGATTCAATGCAGAGATGGTGCTGCATGCCCTCTGGCAAACTCAGAGCCAGGGATGAAGTGCCATCCATGTACCTTTCTGTTTGCTTACCACAATGCCCATCTGCTGGTCTGTGCACTGCCAGGAGGGGGCACTAGAGCTCCTTCCCTGTGCCCGTGCAATATTTTTACAAGTTCCCCATAACAAACTCCATGCAAACCAGGAAATACTTCTTATTAAAAATGTCCATATTAGAAATCTGAATTGCATCCTTCCTCTCAATAGAAGGGTGCACAGCCTGGTGGTCAGCCTGGTCTGTGCCTCCTCCTCCTCCTCCAAGCTTGTCCTGGACTGCTGTCCGCATGAGAGTGTTTGTGATCTAGCACAGAGGACATCACAGTGTGCTTCCTCGTTGGATTTTAACCCTGCGTGAGACAGAGAAAGGTAAAGCAACTGGATCTGCGTGTATCAGCTGGTTCCGAGGACCGCCTGGGCTCGCGTGGTTCATTTTGTAACCGGCTGGTTCCAAAATGAAATGCCCCACCCCTAATACAGTCCAATACAATTAAGACATGTTCAAGTATTGAGAACAAGGAATTGAGTGACATCTTACAGCATTAATAGGCAACATTACATTAAAGCTACAAGGTTATGAGTAGTTATAAACACAAAGTCTATGTGAACCTATAGATTCATACAAAACACACATAACTGTCATTCGTTTTCTTTCACTCTCCTTTCTTTGAACAAATTCACAAGAAACACAAAAATGCTCTCTCTCTCTCTCTCTCTCTCTCTCTCTCTCTCTCTCTCTCTCTCTCTCTCTCTCTCTCTCTCTCTCTCTCTCTCAAATGATGTATGCGCAGGGGAGGGAGAGAATGAAAAAAAGGAGTCTAAATGGAAGACTTCAGCCTGCTAGTTGCCATCAAGTTCTCCCTTGTCCTAATAAGTTAATAGAGCAGAGAAGGTCCATCACTATGTTTTAAATTCTACATGAATGTGGAACTCTGGTCTCTGTCATCTTCTCTCTCTTTCTCATTAGCTGAAGTATGCAATTAGTATTCTTTGGGACCAATTTCAGGAGTCCTTTGATGTCTGCAAATCATGCAGCAGGAGAATGAGGACTGATTAGAAAAAAGTCAGAAAACTCCCCTGCTCCATAGGAAATACAGTGTGGCACTTGCTGGGCTTCCAGATTTTGGAATAACACAAGAAGCCTGCTGTGTTTGTTGGAGGCAAGGATGGGGCCTCCAGCCAACCTTCTTCTCGCCTTTCCTTTCCTTCAACCTTCACCTGCTTGACTACTTCAATGGCTGACATCATGGACTACCCTTGAAGACCATCCCAAAGCCATCAATTGGAGTAGGATGACCAGAGGCCATATCATCATGAAAATGAATGACGTGTTTGAGGCCCAATTAATAGTGTCAGTTTCAAAAGCGGAAAGAAAACTTGAGGCCCACTTATCTAAGGGGCATCTCTCTCATGATGAACCTGTTCAAACTTATAGCTGAGTCTGCCCCATGGATATTGGGTACCTTGTCAGTGTCATATTCCTCAGATTCTTGCTTCCAGAATTCTGACCTGATCATCCTTAGGAGCACCATAGGCACAAAAACTGTTTGGAGGTGGAAGGACAGATACAGCTGTTCCTCACTTAACAACCTACCTGCCACTCCTCACTTAATAGCCTACCTGCCGCTCCTCACTTAACAACCTACCTGCTGCTCCTCACTTAACAACCAACTTGCCGCTCTTCACGTAACAACCTACCTGATGCTCCTCACTTAACAACCTACCTGCCATTCCTCACTTAACAACCTACCTGCCACTCCTCACTTAACAACCAACTTGCCGCTCCTCACGTAACAACCTACCTGTTTAATGACCACTCAGACTTACAACCACCACCACCAGCCAAAGCAACTGCCACAACTTAATTGCTGCCAAAACATGCAGCCTGCTTCTGCTTGCCTGCACCTACCTTGTCAGCAGCTCATACGGGAGGAAGCAGGGCTACAGTGTACCTCTTGCCTTCCTCTTCCTCCACGGCTTCCAAGGGACAGGTGTTCTAGTGAGCATCACAATGCCAAAATAAAAGAACCTGAGCAGGGTGGAATGTTGGCTGCCTCCATCTCTATTTCCCCCTCTTTTTTGTTCTGCTTCTCTTGTGGCCTCCTGTAGAGCCTCCCCACTCTGGCCTGCCTGGAAGGAGGGCAGTCTCAGCACCCCACAAGACGTCTGCCTTCAGCTCCTCACTTAACAACCAAATCTTTTAATGACCAAATTGTAGGAACAGAACTCTGTTGAGCCTAGATTGCTAATGACAAAGGACTCTGGGAAGTGTGGTTCAAAAAATATGGAGCACCAAAGGTTTGCCACAACTGGAAGACTGAAACATCAGCATAGCTGCGGGTGGTGGTGGTGGTGGGAGAATGGTGTATTACGTCTCTTCAAAAATGGGGGAAGGAATCATCTCCTTGAGCCTATCATGAGCTACTTGTGTGTAGTCTCCTACGCCCCTTCCTAACATAATAATACTTGAAAACTGGATTCCCAGTTTGAAAGGCCCATAAGTGTCCCTAGAAAAAGAAAGCAAAATAATAGGGAGCCCAGCTCTTTAGCTCTTAATTGTCCATATAGATGGAAACATGCCCTCACCATTTTTCCTCTTGGAAAAAACAAGCAAACAAGCAAACAAAAAAGAACCAGTAATATGTTTTCAGAACCATGCCTGGCTATAGCGAGGAAGTTAGGACACTGGCAAACTCTCACAACTGTTATAAAAATAACAAATGTGATGAATGACCCCACACTCCATTAGATGGAAAGGAAAAGGAGAGTTTTTTTGCTCCCTAGCACAAGATAAATTACACACATCATGGCAGGTGCCGTACTGATTTTCCCGCAATACACCTAGACCATCATGACGGTGCTCTAACCATGGAGGCATTTTTCTCCAAAAAGATTCTGTTTTTGAGGGGCAGAGGACTGTGTTCATCAAAGATATTAGTAATGTGTCAAAAAAGGGATTCAACCCTTGAGAACAAACACAAAAGAACAAGTGACTTTTGTCTGACCAACAGTGGCAATTTTACCTCATGAGTCCAACAAAATTTCAACCATTGCATGAATGTAAACATTTTAATAAATGCACACCGATGTGGGATCAGAATGAAATGGCATAGATTTGAATTCTATAGATCCATTTATTTATTTATTGCTAGGTTTTGCATTTGTTTTAAATAAAGATCTCTGGTATATGTTTATGATTACAGCATTGCTTAATTATGCCCACCATTATAACCCTGTTGAGGTAAGGTTTAGCAACGAAAGGCCAGAGGTTAAGAGGTCAGTGTACTTACTGCCTGTTGCATCTCCACCAAGTAATTTGCTGAGTCATAGGCAAACCACTCCAGTATTCCTGCCAAGAAAACTCCATGGACATGGGGTCACAAAGAGTCGGTCACGACTGTAGCAACACGACACACACAGGAAAGGTATACAGTGCCCTCTTGACTTGAAGCAATTTCCCACTGAAAGTTGGGCTGAAGCAATCACACCAACACAAGTCGACCAGAACATTCTGGCCTGTCGAAATATATTTTATTTGTTTTTGTGAACCATCATAATCCTCTGTGTCAAGAAGATAGAGTCAATGACACAGAAACCCGTCCCTTTTTCATGGAATGTATCGTAGGGGTCATCTTTATGGAGCAGGCTATATAAAGAACCACAATGGCCAGGCAGCTCAGTGCTTTCGGTCTCTGGTTCTGTAGCCTGAGGTTGGGAGTTTGATTCTCAATGGTGCATCCCAGAATAGCCAGCATGTGTAGCCTTGGGCAGGTAGCACAGTCCCACAGCACTTATAAATGTGCCTTGTCTGGGAAACCCCCCCCAAAGGGTCTCCATAAATCAGTAGTGACTTGATGGCACATGGCTGTTTTTATTCCGTGAAGAACCGCCATGGCAATGGGTACTGTGAGATCATAGAGACAACCCTCCTCTCCTTCCTTCTCCCCCTCCCTCAACACAGGGCCATTTTCCAGGTTCTGTAGTTGCTATGGCAACTTGGCATCACTATCGGTTGCAAAAGGTCAGAGTGCTGGTAGCATCACAAATGTAATTTTCCTGCCACGTCTCTCTCTCTCTGTCTTCTAACCGTTTCAGAGGTTTCTGTACAGGGATCGCCAAGCCTCAACTGAAATGGAGGAGTGTAGGGAGACAGGGGGAAGGGGGCTGGGGGGGACGGCATTGTTGTTAAATGCTATCGATCAATACCTAGTTTTGTCTCGACACCTAGCTGCACTTGTCATCTGCCCCTGAAGATGTTAAAGTGAAACAGACAAGCAGAGATGAGAAGAAAGAGGGACGAGGAGAGTAGCGTCTCGTGCGAACATTCAGAGACATTTGTGGGATTTGTAATGTGCTTTTTTCATCTAAGGCTATCTTCTCCCCAACACCTTACCCCCACCCCAAACACACAGAAAGGCAATGAGCTATCCAGTCAGCCCAGTACACCTTGTTGGGAAGGTATTTGTGCATCAAGCAGTGGTGTCTCCAAGTGACATTATTTGACATGCATGCCCATTGCTTTAAACACTTGGCATGGGCTATTTGTTTAAGGTGCCTGCTAGTCATGGGTGTTTCATTTTGGAAGTGGTCCAGTTCGAAAACAAAATGCAGGAGCCCAGCTGGCATTACAAACCAGGCCAACTCTCTGGAATGAAATCAGCCAATCCCTTATCTTGCTCTGGCGTCGTGAGAGGCTAAACTCCAACAAGGAAGAAGCCTCCAATGTCATCTCTCTTTTTCCCTGGTGCTAGCCAAGCAGACAGGGAGGTAGGATGATACATTTCCCTGCACAGCTCCTGATTGGCCAGCACCAGGGAGAAGGAAAGATGACATTGGAGGCTTCTTCTTCATTGGAGTTTAGCCCCGTGCAACCGCAGAGTTGCCAGAGTCCAAGCATATTTTTGAGAAAACTATGAAGCACCTCTTTCTCATCCATCTGGGACACGAAGGAGAGGGTGTGGGCAAGAGGAACACAGCTACTGTTCAGAAAATTTCAGATGAGTTCACCCAAAAAGAAGAGTAGGAACAGCAGGGTATAAGTAAGACTCAAGGGGCTGCTTATCTTGACTGGGGTATTATCGAACAAAAACTTTGGCAATTTTTGGACAAAAAAAATGGGCAAAGGGGCAGGAGAAGTGAAATTGCTTTTCTCCCTTGTGAATTATTGAGCAACAAAAAGAGGCGCTAGTTTTTGAAATCACTGGGCAGCTCAGTGAGTTGGGTCTGTGGTGGTGGAGCCAGAGGTCAAGAATGAGAGTTTGATTCCCCCACTGAGTAGAGCTGACCTATGTCTCCTGGGGCAACCTGCATAGTCTCTGAGCACTCCTCCGACGCAGGGGATGGAAAACCACTTCTGAGTGGCTATTTAAAAAGGCTTTCCCTGGGTATTCATATATGCTTTGAAGGATTTGCTGTTTATGCACTTTATTTTTATTTTTTTGTTTTTATGCCATCTTGCTCCTGTTTGATGATCAGATAGATATTGTTTTCTTTCTTATTGCATTTTTATTACTGGATTGTTTATTTATTGCATGTCTTGATTGATATTTGTGCAACTTTGTAAACCGCTCAGAGTAGCCGTCCAGCTAGATGGAGCGGTATATAAATTTAATAAACAAACAAATAAATAAATAAATAATATTCTGCACTAAAAAAAAACCCTGGAAAAGGACCCTAGAGTTCAGGATCACCTTCATGGCATGTGATTATTATAACAATTTTTGAAGCATTTCTATTTTCCCCTTATTTTTACAGTAGTGCTGCTTCCCATCAGACTCAAGAACTGCAGCTTTATCTGTCCGACTGAGGAAAAACAAAATCGTAGAATCATAGAAGAGTGACATTGGAAGGGTCCCACAAGGCGATCAAGACCAACCCCCGACTCAATGCAGGAATACATATCAAAGGTTATCTGCTGGGGGGTTTGTCCAAAATAAATTTGGGAACAGGAAGATTGGAATAGTTGCTGAAATATAGTTCACAGGATCTCCTATCTTTCATTGGTGGTTTCATCAATGGGGGATAATGGTCATTTCCCGCCCCGCCTCCACATTCAGATTATAATGCCCTGGTAATAATGCTGGATCTTCCGATTTTAAGCACCATCCACAGCACTGACCTTTAGACCTCCACAGGTCAGTACTGAATATTTAGAACTGGTGTTTAGACAGTAAGAACAGTTGACCTGTAGTTTTTAATTTTGTTTCTTTTGCACCAGACAAAAGGGGTCTCTGTATTGCTACTCCAGCAGTACACATAATAAGCTGTAGTAGTAATGACATCAGTAACCTAAGGGGAAACGGCCCTTATTAAATCGTTGTGTTTTCTGTGACGAGAGGAATTGGTGCACGCAGGGGTGTTGAAGGGAGGATCTTTTTTGTGCAAAGGCTGCTAAGTAAATGTATCAATCTTAAGGAAGGGAAAAGATTTGGCCAAAATTAAATCAGGGACTCCATTCTGTGGCAGAAACTCAATTAAGAGTAGTAAACAGCTTCGGACTGTCTAGTTAAGAATGAAGGGAGCTCCCCCCACACACACCCCGCAAAAAAAGAGTCATGGTATGAATTCCACCATGACAGATTGACGAGGACACACCAACACATTTTGTGGTGTGCAGATGCATTTCCAACCCCTTTTGGAACAGACTGGAGGGAGGTATATCTGAGTGTTCTCCCAAAAATCACATGAAGTATGGGGAATCATACTCCAGCTCAATCTCAAGATGGGTGGCATATAAAACTGAATAAATAAAGTAAATAATAAATAAACCATGCCCAAGCTATCTGGTTGTTGAGTCATGGCAACTGGACTTCTTTTCTTGAGAGACTGAAACTAGAGATGGACACGAAATGCCAAAATGGCATTTCGTTTTTTGTTTTGTTTGTTATTGTTTTGTTTCATTTAGAACGAAATGAATTTTGTGCTTTCTTTGAGTATTCCCTCCATCCCTCCCTCCCTCCCTCCCTCTCCCTCTCTCTCTCTCTCTCAAATGGTGAAAAGCTCTTATTAATATTTCTGGACTTGTAGGGCATAAATTGCAGTTCTGTGCGTTAATTTTGCTCAGTGTTGTGAATTACACTGTACTGGAACACACAGTAATTTTATTTATAAAAGCTCATAAAAGCTGCACTATTAGCTGAGCTGCTGGGAGTCTTGATGATCAGTCAGACTGTCTTGTTGTGTTTTCTGCATCTGAGCTTTGGTTCCTTGAGGGAAAAGTGAGGTAGTCCTAGCCTTGCACCGAGCCAAGGTCTTTCATTAGTGCTGGAGAATTGTTGAAGTGCAGCCTCACTTGGACCGGATGGGCAGATTTCAATTACAGGTACCTGCACCAGAAAAGTAGACGTCCCTGACAGGGGATCAGAAAGGTGTGGGTAAAAGGTGCTCTAGGGACAGATAGAGGCATACTAGCGATCTGGTTGTCTGATCACTGGGAAAAAGAAAACCAACCGAAGAGCAGGACAAATGCCCATCTCATCAAGCCCTCAGCTTTTTTGTGAGGTGTTCGGTGATTGTTATTTTTTTTCTTTGTTTTGTTTTGGTTTTGATTTGTTTTGTTTTGTCCCGCCATCCTGCCATTCCCCCCCTTTCAGTTTTATTGTGTTGATATTGTGATGTTCACTTATTGATTATACTGTTACTGCTCTTACTTTTATTTGTTGTAAACCGCCTGGAGTTCCTTCTGGAAGACGGGTGGTATATAAGGAATAAATAAATAAATAAATAAATAAATAAATAAATAAATAAATGAATGAATAAATAAATAAAAGGGTCATTTTGCAAGTCTTTTTGAAGGTACTAAAGACACATAATAATCACAGAGAGGGGGGTCCGTTTGGATGGCATTGGAGGGATGGAGAAAGAGCTAAATCCCATCAAATTATCTCATTCTTTACAGCAATTTATTAGGGACTGGCTTTGTTTTCCACTTCTCTGTACCAGAATTTAATGTAAAAATCGATAGGCTTTTCAGGCAAAGACCAGCCTAGATTGGAATCATTTCAGCGGCAAAACACAATCTAGCTATGAATTCATTGCTGATTTGCTCTTGGGCCTTATTCTGAAATGTCATTAACATCCTTCCGAGGCCCAAAGCAATGGTTTAGATATAGAGGGTGGACAATATGTGTCTGTGTGCCGGTGCAATGTGTGTGCTGTGTTTCAGGCAGTGGGGAGATACCTTTGATTTCCCCAAGCGTTTATCCCATGCACTTAATGCCGGCTCCTTCTTATAGCTTTCACCAAACGCAACAACATTTCAGAAAACAACCTGAAGGGATAAATGATTCTCAAGTAAGCAGGCTTTTGTCATGGAGCTAAGACTACCTGTCATTTTGCCACGCTAGATGAATAAATGCTGATCATTGATTCCGGAGCGTCGTGCTAGGGCATTGTCGCTTGGCCCCTTTGCAGCTAAGCTGCAGGGCTGCATTTTCTCCCACCCCTCCTGCTGTTTAACATATTTGTGGAACTGCTGGGTGAGGTCCTGTTGAGCTGGAAACTATGGCGGCAGGAGCAGTACTCTTAATAAATGAGTCTCACTGGGTCAAAAATGAAACGGGGAGCTTCTCAGATGTGTCGTCGTGATGATAATCAGGTTGCACTCCTCTCCATAGTGAGGTTTCCCCGGTCGAAGCTCTCCTTTCTCTGTTTGATCCTCCGCTCTGTACCCCACCGTCCTCCCATCTCTTCGGAGAAAGAAATTCCCTGTATAGCAGGCCTGTCCAACAGGTAGACCTGGGACTACCAGTAGCCCATGAAGGGTTCAAAAGTAGCCCCCCAGCCATCAATAAAAAATGTGAGGGGTAGAGATGGGCACGACTTAGCGGTATTTTCGTTTTTGTTTTCGTTTTTCATTTCCGTTACGTAACAAAACAAAAAACGAAAAACAACTCAGAACTGGAACGAAAACGGAAACGAAACGACTAATTTCGAGCCAATTTTCATTTTTCATTACTGGAAAAACACATAATGGAGCTAAATGGGAAGAAACGAAAAAATTTTCGTTTTCGTTTTTGTTTTTTCGTTTTCGTTACGTAACGAAACGAAAATGAAAAATTTTGAAATTAGCTCACGGAAACGGAAACGAGCCGAAACGAACCCCTAGCCGAAAACGAAAACGAAAACGAACAATTTTTCTGAGTCGTGCCCATCTCTAGTAAGGGGATAAGTTCTCCACCCTGTTGCTCTACTTACAATTTTTTTACTTATGAGCATATGCTCAGAACAGATAAAATTCATAAGTAGAGGTTTTAGTGTAGTAGCCCTCAGGCACTTTCGTTTGGAAAAAGTAGACCTTGGCGTATCCAAAGTTGGACAGCAGTGCTGTATAGTATTGGAGATTGCTCCCCCCAAGGGTTGACTGCTGGTTTATTATAATTTTAGTCCCAATGTTTAGACAATCAACAGAAAAATTCCACAGAGACAGATTTTACAATGAGCAGCTCCAGGTAAGACAGCCAGTCCTCAGGTGTGAGAGCAGACAGCATGGTGGCTAATCACTTGAGATTTTCTCTAAACAGCAACAACCAAGAATGGAGGAAAAGCCCATGGGGTGGAATCTTATAATTATAATTATTGTTTCATGTCTTTTGAGACCAAGGGGTTGAAAGGAGATCATATTCTGTTCAGTGATGTCAACCTGGTTGCATTTTAATTGCCACAGTTCTACCCTATTGAATCCTGGGATTCAGAGTTCTGTGGATTCAGTACTGAAGAAGAGGACGAAAAGAAAGACATGCATTCCAGGTCTACAGCAGAATTCTAAGCCTCTAACCAAACCCCGGATCCCTAGAATTTCATAGGATGTCACTGATGTTATAGTGGTATCAAACTGCTACCACTGCGTAGTGCAGGTGCACTGACAGAAAGACAAAGCAGGAGGTGAGGGAACCATCCATTGGATCATCATCATCATCATCATCATCATCATCATCATCTTAAAACTGCAGAACTGGTCAAGTGGGCCCCAGTGGGGAATCAAACACCCAATTTCTGGCACTGTAGCCTGATGCATAAACCACTTGGCTAAAGACAGTGGCACCCCTGTTGTGTGTTCGTTTGGCTGTGCCTTCCAAGATTGTTTCCAAGAAGAATATCAGATGGAGACATCCTGGCTGTATGGATTTCCCTAAACCCCTTTTACTGATCAGATTTAATGTAGTTCTTTTGTACACTGGTATTCTGGTCTGGTCCAATATTCCCGGTGGTCTTTAAGAAGCGACACCAGTTTTGGTTACATTTTGGGTGTTTTTATTAATATGTGTTTCTCTGAATGGTTGTTGAAAATCTATTATTATGAAATTCGAATCAAATCAATCTGAATCTTACATATTATGACATAGTGGTAGCGCAGAAATGTAAAATTCCCAAGCTCTCAAAAGATCTTAAGTCAAGTTGGACTTAAGTCATGCCAGTTACTTGACTGGACTTGACTTGGTTTGACTCAACAACTTGGACTTGACTTGATCATGCCCACTTTGTGTGTGTGTGTGTGTGTGTGTGTGTGTTTTGAATCTGGTCTCTGGGTGTCTGAATTTTGTTGTATGTGCATACTGTGTACACACACAATGACAATAAATTATTATTATAAATATTATTTTTTCTGGGGAACAAACTTGCTTCTAATAGGGACTTGGAATTTGGTTCCAAAGAGTTGGGCTTGGGAATTGGACCCAAAGATTTGCCAATATCCCCGTATCTTACTCTGAGAAACTATTGATGCAAAGTAAGGGACCTGCCGATACTTAGTTACAACAGACCAGATATGCCCAAGTACACCTGAGCAAATGGGCCAAAGTGGCACAACTTAATAAGCTTCATACATTCCCATGAAACGTTAGGGGGAAATGTATTCAAATGTGTGTTAGTTTAGGTGCAGAGAGAGAAATGCAAAGTTTCACAACTCGATATGAAAGAAAGGGAAGAGTAAAATGCAGGTGCCATTTGTAGAAATGCAGTGGAATTACATTCAGAAGGTTCGCCTGTCTAGTGATTCGCTTCTGATCCTGGTGATGAATTCACCTCCCTGAGTTTGCACGTAGATCAAATTTCGTCTTATTGTTTTGAGTCTACATCAGGAGAGCCTGTTTGACTCAAGTCCCTTCAGTGAGATAAGCCAAGTGCGATGAGAGGCGTCATTTCAATTGAACCTGAAGCCTAATAGTACGACCTCTTGATACCCAGTTGCAACTGTCTCCTGTCATTTAGCCAGACGGCTGCTCAGTCTTCAACACCATCTGATTGCTTAGCCAGTTGGGTTTGAGGGTGGCAGAGGGAACCAGCCATGTGTGAACAGAAGGCCTGCTGAAAAACAAGAGGAAAGCCTGTCCATAGCTGTGAGGAAATGCAATGCACCATAAGCAGGGATGACATATGAGGTCCATCTGGAGTTTCTTACAGAAATAGTCACAGAGTAGGACTTTTATCTTGGATAGGATAGAAAGATT
>JAHTLZ010000008.1:18850925-18870398 GCA_023846285.1 Phrynocephalus versicolor | reverse complement strand
TGCTTTGGTGGGGTTTTGGACCACGATTTTAAAAAAATATTGCGGCCACCATTTTAGATCCCCCCGCACTGCATGGCAAATGGAGACGCCCTCCCAGCCTGGTTCAGTCAGCAAAACCTGGCCATGCGATTGGTGGAATGGCTCCAAGACTTTGCATGGTCCACTCCCATGGGCGAGCCCATCTTTGCAAATGCGCAGGTGTAAAAAAATAAAATGAAATGAAATAAAATAAAATCATCGGAGACGTTTTTTTGCAAGACAAACCCACTGCTGCTACTGTAAAAATTCAAGCATTTAAAATAGCTAATTTTCGCATGTTTCTGTGGTGCTTTGGTGGGGTTTTGGACCGCGATTTAAAAAAAATATTGCGGGCGGCATTTTGGATCCCCCCGCCCGCACACCGCATGGCAAAGGCAGACGAGACGATCCCCCCCCCGCCTGGTACCAGCAGCGCAGCAGTAGCAGTAGCCAAGGAGAGGGGGGTGAGGAAACCCCCACCCCCCAAAAAAAACCACCCTTCTGGCCTGGTAGGTGCCCTCAGACAGTTTTCGCCTGCTTTTAGGGCCGGGAATCGGGTTTTTTTTACTTTTAAAAACTTTTTTTCTGTGCCGCTTGGCATTGCGCGATCGCGTGACGTCACGCAAGTAACGAGCACGACAAATCAGACCAAAATTGTTCGTTCGTCGGTTCGAGCTCGAAGTCTGGGGCAGTAATTCCCGTTACCGTTTCCGTAGAGTAACGGAACCGACTAACGGAAACGGAAACGGGAATACCGCTAAGTCGTGCCCATCTCTAGTGGCGAACCTTCAGCTCTCCTGATGCTTTTGGACAACAACTCCCAGAATTCCAAGCCTAGATTGCCCATGACAAAAGACTATGGGAGTTGTGGTCCAAAACATCTGCAGCGCTGAAGGTTCACCACCACTGTCCTAGGCCTTGGTTTCCCTTCTTGTTGCCCTCCTCTGAAGTTGCTCTGCCTTGCCCCCTGCACCAATGACATCATTGACCTCCATGATAGGCTTTTACTAGCCCCTCTCCCCATTTGGATGCCCTAAGCACATCCAATCTCGCCTGATTTCAGAAGGTAAACAGGGTTGACCCTGGTTCGTACTTGGATGGGCGCCCACCAGGGAATACCAGCTGCTGTAGGCGCCTGGAGTAGGAAACGGAAAACCACTCCAGTATTCCTGCCAAGAAAACTCCATGGACATGGGGTCATGAAGAGTCAGTCACGACTATAAGAATGCAACACACACTCCCCAAATCAGTTCCCTAAGGCTCTGAGCTTTGTTTGTTGGGATGAAAAGGTTTCTAGTGCTTATGAATGCAAAGGTAGGAGTCCTGCCCCCTCCATGGCAATCTTAACACTTCATCCTCCAAAACAAAAGCCTGAGAAGAAGAACTTCGGAAGCATCACCAGTAAGTGCTGTTGTTTTTGTTCTTGTCTTCTCTTCTTCTCTGTCAGGAAGAGGGATTTACAAGGGAGGCTCATGTTCAGAAGCATGCTTGTCAATAAATCTCATTGCATGGAAATAAATCCAGAGAGATTAATCTCAGGCACTCTAATGAATTTTATCAAGATGGCTTTCTAAGAGGAATTTCAATGAGAAAATGGACTCAGCATGGGAGAAAAGTGTGCTTACACTATCAACCGTTTGGCAGACGACTCAACAATGAAGAGCCATGAGCCTGAGTTAGGCCTGGAGAAGGAAGAGTAAGAACATCTGGACTGTTTAGTAGAGTTTTCTACCTGAAGATTCAGGTGTGATCCAGCAAGCGTCTTCTAAGAGTACAACCTCCAGGCCAGTGGTTCCCAACCGTGGGTCCCACTCCCCGGATGTTCTTCAACTACAATTCCCAGAAACCCTGGCCAGCACAGCTACTGATGACATCTTCTGGGAGTTGTAGTCCAAGAAAGGGTCAGGCAACATCAACTAGTCATTTGCACATCACTTCTGCAGAAGGAGCATATATATAAGTGCAGGTGTCATAATTTTTGCACAGATGCTGCAACTGGTGTACATTTGTGCCCCGTCCCACCCCCCAAAATTAAAGAACTATTTTAAAAGTGGCAGAAAGCATCTACTGTTTCACAGGTAAGAAGAACAAAATTCTCAGGCAAGGAGAACAAAAATGGAATTTTCTTATTTTCTCATCTTCTCATCTTCTCACATGACAAGGTAAGTCCGGATGTAGATGCTTGGCTCTTTCCCGTTTCAACTTCACAAGAACCCAACCGAGTCATTTTCCAAGCTTAACATCATTCGGGGAGGTTCATTGCTCAATGGAGATGGGATGATTCCTCCCTCTGGCCCAAGTTCAGGAGAAGGTAAACACAGAGGGAGGTCTGCTTGCCGAACCCGCACACTCAGGCTAGTTTCCTGTTGTGGCCTGTTCTCACACTGCCGAGGAGAACAGTCACATGACTGGTCACATGACAGGGAGCGGGAATGACAGGGATGCTTCCATGATTTTGCTCGTTGTGATTGTGTCATGTTGGATCCCCCCACTGAGTAGGGAGTTGTACTCAGTTGCCTTATAGGTCCCTTCCAACTCATTTATTGTATGATTCTCTGTTCCACCCCATTAAAGGCTACGTCCCATGATGGAAAATGGATTGTATTTTTAACAAAGGGGCCACTAGAGGGCAGAGGAGGGCTTTTTCAATTGAAAAAAAAAAGGCTTTTAAAAAAAATATTAAAGAAGGGTCTGGAGGAGAAAGGGCAACGGATACAGTCCCCCAAGGTCCAGGGGTGTGCATGTGTATTCTCTAGAACTCTGGAGGTTGCCCACATCAGTGGAATGCTCCAGTCTCCGCACTACACTGTCTCTTTGACATGACAATTCACCCTGTACTTTCAGCCTACCCAAAGGTTTGCACTGCAGCTTCAAAACTACAGTTTAAGATGAAAATATAAGAGCTAGAGATTTCCCACAATCTCTCCTCGTGTGTTTTCCCCAGTGCTTTCTTTTTCTGCCTATTTAGAGATGTTTATTTCCTTCTAAGAACCTACAAAGGGAGGTCTTCCTTCAAATGACCTCAGATGTTCCCCTACAGGAGATGCTCTCCTCACCTTCCCATGCACTTCAAAATCTGCCCTAGGCAAAAGTTTGGTGGCGACTCCTCATCCTTCTGTAGAAAAGATTTATATATATATATATATTTTAAAAAAAATCTTATTTCCAGAAGACGTGCTGTAGACTGTTGCTGACCAGCATGGGCAAAAGCATACCTCCCAGGGCAAAAGGAGAGAGGCAATAAATATCCGTGTTTTTCACCTTCTGAGGGAAACAGGCATCCTCACAGCAGTGTAAATATGATAAAGCAGGTGCATTGTCTCAGAGAATAAGGGATCTGCAATGGGGAAATGGAAAACCACCAGACAAGCATGACTATTTCACAAGTAGAGATGGGCACGAATAAAAAAAATGGTGTTTCATTTGTCGTTTGTCGTTAAGAGGTCTGTTTCAGTTCATTTCCATTTTTCGTGATTTTTTTGAAAAAAAATTGTTTCCGTTTTTCGTTTTTCGTTTGTCATTTCTACCCGCTTTTTGCGCGATTTTTAAAGCATTTCCGGGGGCTGCCAGAGCTTTTTATGCCATCTGTGGCTGCCAGACCTGCACAGTCTGCAACCTGGGCATGCTATTGGTTGAAGTTGTCCAAGAATTTACATGATCCCATCACATGGCTTGCCTCCATGTTGTGGCTGGAGTGGCGACATCCATTTTGTCATCCTTAAAGGGAAAAGAAAAATACATCGCGATGGGAGAAGACAAAAACAAACATTTTAAGGATCCCAACCCCCTGGTAGGTAATAATTTCAAATAATTATCACATTATCGCTGCATTTTTATGGATGTCCAGGGTGTTTTAATACCCAAGAAATCAATATTAGGCATCTGGGAGCCATTTTGGGTCGATGTCCCCTAACTCCCCTTAAAGGAAAAAAATACAGCGATCTGAGAAAAGACATAAATGCATGTTTTAAGGCCCCCAACCCCCCTGTAGGTATTATCAGGCAGTATAAATAATTATCGCTGCGTTTTTATGGATGTCCAGGGCGTTTTTTAACATTTGAAATAGCTCAATTTCATTGCACGCCACCAGTAACGGAAATGAAACATACGAACAAAATCTTTGTGGTTCTGTTCGTTTCGTTTCATTTTCATCACAATTTTCGTTTGTCGTTTCGTTACGTAACGGAAACGACAAACGGTAACGGAAATGAAACAATGTGCGTTTTGTGCCCATCTCTATTCACAAGCTCTTATTTAGAGACTATGTTGCTTTGGCACTGTGCCTCTCACTCCACTGGCAGCCATTTCTGGGCGTTCCCTAAAAATTCCCATCCTAGCGGTTGCTGACAAAAACTGTAACTGTAAGGCATAGTGGCTTGCTTTTTCTTCATCCATCTTCTGCATTTACTCTTGTGTGTCATGCATTTTATAACAAGTGTATAACAAGTAAAAGGAGAAAGGAAAATAAAAAAATTAATAAAATAATGAGGGGGGAACCCTCAACAAAAGGCGGCACAGGCAAACAGAAAGAAAAAAGAAATTAAGTGAAAAGGTCGCCATATGCCTCCTTAAAAAGGAAGGTTTTCAGAGCCTTTTTGAAGGTGGGCAGGGACTATGCTAGGTGCAGCTCACTAGGAAGATGATTCCACAACATGGGGCCCACCACAGAGAAAGCGCGGTTACACATGAGCAATTTCCATGCCTCCCTGGGTGTGGCCACCCTCAGTGAGCGCGCCTGCGCCATTCTAGTGGGCCTGACCACTAGAACAAACTCAATGTGAATACAAACATTTAAAACATTTCACTCCATCTTTCTTCTTTAAAAAGAACTGAGGTGGAATTAGAATGCAAATCCAAGAGCAGAGTTTTTTTTCTTTCTCTCTGATGTTTGCAAGCCACCCTTGAAACCTTTCCCACAGCACCCAGTGCTTGGAGATTTAAAAAATTCAGGTTTAAAACCGGGGTACTTCAAGGGCCAGATGCAGGGGAGTGGTATCAGGAGACAGAGATCTAGTTTCATCCGCTCCCAGATGCATCTGGTGGGGCCACTGTGAGATACAGGAAACTGGACTAGATGGGTTGTTGGCCTGATCCAGCAGGGCTCTTCTTATGTTCTTATGTTCATATATGCATGGGTACATGGGCTCTCTGTTGCTTCACCTTGTTCCTAGCTCCAGGCAGATTGAATGAATGGAGCAAAGGCTAGAGCCCTACTGATAGTCTGTGTAAGGGTTGCATCACTTGCTACAGCTGACTGGAATGAAATGGCAAGGAGGACGGACTAAAGATGGGCACGAATTCCCCTCTTGGTGGTTCACCTCAATTCCTGTATGCGCCAAACAAGGTTTTGGTGCTTCCAAGTAGAGATGGGCACGACTCAAAAAAAATGGTTTTTCGTTTGTCGTTTAGGGGGTCCGTTTTGGTTCATTTTCGTTTTTTGGTGAGTTTTTGCAAATTTTTCATTTTCGTTATGTAACGAAATGAAAAAACAAAAACAAAAACAAAAAACACGGCAAATTTATTTGTTTTCATTTTCGTTGCGTAACAAAACGAAAAAAACAAAAAGAAAATGAAAAATTGCTCGTTTCGTGCCCATCTCTACTTCCAAGGCCTGCCTCCTCTGGTGAGAGAAGCTAGAATGTTGCTTCTGAATGGGATGAGAAACCACTTCTGTGAGTTCTTTACCTAGAAAACCTTGAAAAGGGTTGCCATAAGTCAGAACTGACTTAACAGCACATGACAAATTCCTGTTCTTGGTTTACACCAAGTCATCTCAGGGCTTTTACACTCTTATTATCTGAAGTTTCACGTGTGGACGGGGTTGGAGCTACCACTAGGCAAACAAGGTGACCACCTAGAGCAGTGATTCTCAGCCTGTGGGTCCCAAGATGTTCTTGGACTGCAACTCCCAGAAACCCCTTCCAGCATAGCGAGTGGTGGAGGCTTCTGGGAGTTACAGTCCAGGAACATCTTGGACCCACAGGTTGAGAACCACTGGCCTAGGGCGTGAACCTGAGAAGGGCACAAAATTGACCTGAGAGAGGCACAGTTTTCCTACAGTTTGTTTTTGAAAATTGGTTGGTGAGGGGCAAGTACAGTAGTTAGTCTTGCTTCAGGTGCAAAACAAAACAAAACAAAACAAAACAAAAACAAAAAAGGCCTGGTACCAGCCCTCTATATCAAGCAGATGAAGGACAGGAGAATTGTGGAATATTTGCCTCCAAGCTGACAAACACACACACACACACACACACACACACACACACACACACACACACACACACACACACACACAGAGAGAGAGAGAGAGAGAGAGAGAGAGAGAGAGAGAGAGAGAGAGAGAGAGAGAGAGAGAGAGTTCCTCAGATCATATTTCGTAATTTTCAGGGTGGTTTTCCTTCTGACTGAGAAAAACACAAATGTGTACAAATCTCTGCAGAAAGCTGACAAGGAATCTATTTGGATCTTGAGCAAATCAGTGTGGGAAAGAGCTGATTCCAATGTGTGTAGCAAACATTTAGGTTTAAGTCAAGCTGGACAGCACTTACACCCCCCTGTAGTTACAAAGAACCATGTATTTCTCCATTCTTCTTTCCAGTATGCCCTGGTGTTAGGGAAGGCAGGCATCTGTAGTCATAATGGTAGGATATTTCCCCCTCCTTAATTCATATCTACAGGATACTATTCTTGAGGTAATAACAGGGTGAAATGATGGCAATAAAGTACCTGATCTCCTACAGCAGTATCCTACGCGGCTCTACACATGTTGGGAGAGAAGGAACATCTCAACAACATAATATGACTTCTAAAAACCGTTTCACCCACAATGACCAATTTCCAAATAAGAAGAAATAATTCATGATGCTCCGAACCCATTCTTGATCCAGGATCCATGGACCACAGATCTGGGAATCTCCTCATCCGAGCGAATTTGAAAAACAAGTGTTTGTCAGTTTAATTCAGACAGAATAGCAGGCAATAGTTTTCCTGAACATGTGAGGCATTTTTTTTGTACAATACAGAAATCTGATTAGGACTAAGACACACTGCTTTGCCCAGTGCTGCTCCAGAATCTTGTCGGTCTTTGGAAACGAACATCGGTTTGGGATTATTATCCTGGGGAGAATATAAATCCACAGCGTTTTTGCAGAGTGTATTTTTGGTGTGTTTCTCCAATGGCCCCTTCTGAGATACAGAGTAAATCAGCAGTTTCAAATGCCCACAATCCTTTAATCCCTCGGGAAAGATCCCCTACTATTTCTCCAGTACAAGATACATTATTAATGGATTATGTTTTCGGCAGGTAAAGGTCATTTTCTAATGCTTTTAATGATTTAAACATGGCGCTTCCTTCCTGGATTTACTGGATTCCAGTGGGCCAGCTGCGACATCCCCCACTGAATAATTAATTTGTAAACAAAGTTGGGTGATGCCCCTACCCCCATTTTTAAGTTGACAGCAGAGCTACATGCAATAAAATCCACAGAACTACTGCTACCCCCACCTGACAGAGACCGAGCACAGAGACAAAAATGTAAGGAATACTGGACAGAATGGGAGTGGGTGGGTGGGAGAAACCACAATGCAAAAACAGGATGAGTAACTGCATGAGCTGCCCCATTGGCCCTCTCCATGGTGGCACTCTGAGTTGCTTCAAAAGTAAATATTTTATTATCTGAAAAACAATAGAAACAGGCTCAGCCAACAGGGCTGGGCTCTACAAGGCATCAACCTGATGCTAAAAGCCTACATCCAAACTTCAGTTGCCCTCGTCTATGTTTCCCTGAGCAACTTTGAGCATGGAGACTGGAGGTGGGCACGAACTACTGGTTCTGAGCATTATTCTGGTTCGTTTGACAGCCAGACAGATGATTCTCGGTTTGCAGCCCTGCCTGCTCTGGCTGGTACCCAGGCAGAGGCAATGCTGGGAGGAGGTGGGGCAAGCAAGCTGGGGTGCAGCCACTTAGTGGGTGCCTGCTGGGAAAGACGGGGTTGGAATTTGCTGAACACTTCTCCAGCTGTCCAATGAACTGTCACGAACCACAGAACCAGTGATTCGTGCCCATACCTAAACTGAGGATGCAAACTCCTTCCCCTCCAACGGGTGGCCCAGGCGAGGAGTGCCACAGCATGGATGCTTTACGGAGTTAGAGCACAGAAGAATGTTACTGTTGAGATATTTGATGAGAGTCCCTTTTTCTTATATCCAGTGCACCCTTGTACCTTAAAATGGGACCCGATTAACAGAGGCAGCCACTTGTCCTTGGAACAGATGCCAAGGCTGGAATGAACAGGTCTGCCCGGCTCATAGGTCCACAAAAGTTCAATGTTGGCATGGTCAGACATTAGGTATATTTTGTTGGCTACTGCCAGAGTGTTGGGTGGAAGAATGGAAGGTAGAAAGAGAAATGTGTGAGCAGGAAAAGAGATCTAGCCCCTCTAACTGTGTGATACTGTCTTCTTATGAATAGCAATCTGGAATGGGGACCATATGCAACAGTGAGAACTCTCCATGTGCCTGGGAATATTGACTTTTCATGGTCCCTGGTCATGTGGAGAGATCCCCCCGCCGCTGCCAGAGATTCTGTTGTCTTAACACAGAAGTCTCTCCATCTGGAAACATTGACATCCAGAGGTAGAAGTAGAGCGTGTTCACTGTGCTGATGCTTTGAAAGGGAATCCTGTTTTGGACATATGTTTTGGACATATGCCTGCACAGCCTACGCCAGCTCTGGTAGACTGGAGATCCACACAACCTCCATTTTGTGCATGGCTCTCTAGCTTTTCCTCAAAGCAGGAGTGAATGGAAGCTTACGTTGTTTTTAGAAAGCAAATTGCTGTGAGTTTTGGACAAGAATTGGCAATTCTTAAGGCAACCCAAAACAGCAACTGTGCTGGACACACACACACACACACACACACACACACACACACACACACACACACACACATGTATGCATATGTACATACATATATATGGGCAATATCACCACATCCATTGTTTATTTTACAGCAGATATAATATAGATCGATGGATCGATGGATCGATGGATCGATAGATAGACTGATTAACCAATTGATCAATAGATCTGTTGTAAACATTTAACATGGGGTTGGTATTATCGGTATATATGTACACGTAAGTGTGTGTGTGTGTGTGTGTGTGTGTGTGTGTGTGTGTGTGTGTGTGTGTGTACACCAGGGAGTCCTGGTAGAATTCCAGGGTCCTCCATTAGGGTAGAATCACCATCTGAGCTTTAACATGGTCAGACTGAACACACAGGTTGATTACAAAGCCAGGTTTTAAGGGATGTCTAAAACCCCTAAGCCTGGAAGATCAGCTCAATCATGGCTGCATTCTCAGATACTTAAAATCTTGAGTTATTTTCATTCCGAGTATGAAGAAGTTCACAGATTTTGTCAAATTCTCACCCATCCTTCCTATCGACAGGGGGAATCTGGAGACCATTTGCCTCCCTTGTCCATCAAGGTATATTAATAAATTGTGGCAGCAAGATAGCTTTATTTCCTGAAAAGTGAGGGAGGGGGACCCAAAAGAATTTTTGTTGTTGTTTCTTTTCCACTCACTTGACATCTGCCAAGTGTGTTTCTTGCCTTCTCCGTTCCTTCACCCACTTCTTCTTTCTTATCCTCTCTCATCAACATGTCCAAAGCTTGCTGGAAAAAAACCAGCCAAGTCCCATCTCGGCCAACCCTGCTGCCTTTTTTCGTATTTATTAATAACAAAGATACAGGAAATTAAAGCAATGCATCATTAGGGGACCGTAGTCTGACAGAGTGTGGCAACGATGTGTCACCTGAGAGGCTGAGAGCAGACATCGGCCTCCCAAGGAGAAAGGTCTGTGAGGAAGAGAGACACATTTCAAGCCAAGCCCCACCCAGCCTCACCAGCCTCTCCACCCGCCCTGGACTGAGCAGAGCTCGTGCTAGAAAAATAAAGGGAACATTCTCGTCCTGGAAGGGATGTTATTCAGCCAGGAAACAGAAGTGGCAGGATTATGCAGCTGCCTTTTGGAGAGGGAAGGGCCCCGAGGGTGACATCACTTGTTGCATAGCTTGAGATTGTCTCCGTTCTGAATAAACAGAGAGATGTGATTCAGTCCAACACATCTATAATTGACTCCTCCAGGGTTAATTTGCTGTCAGCAAAGGATGGAGGAGAATGTCATGTCAGTTCAGTTTTTAACAAGGCTCGTCCGATATTTGCGAATTTCTTCGCTGTCAGAAGGGAAAGAATTTGAGAGGTTTTGTGAGGAAATGATCCGGGAGAAACAACATTGGGTGGATTTGTTCATCTAGGCCAGTGGTTCTCAACCTGTAGGTCCCCAGATATTGCTGGACTGCAACTCCCAGAAGCTGGAATGGATTTCTGGGAGTTGCAGTCCAGGAACATCTGGGGACCCACAGGTTGAGAACCACTGATCTAGGCCAATGGTGGTGAACCTTCGGCACTCTAGAGGTTTTGGATGACCACAACTCCCAGAATTCCCAGCATGTATTGCCAATGACAGAGGGCTGTTAGAGTTGTGGTCCAAAACATCTGGAGTACCAAAGGTTCACCACCACTGATCCAGGCCCAGTGCTAAACCATATAGCGCTTAACCCTATAGAGCACTGGTTCTCAACCTGTGGATCCCCAGATGTTCCTGGACTGCAACTCCAAGAAGTCTTCCTCACTAGGTGAGCTGGCCAGGATTTCTAGGAGTTGCATTCCAGAAACATCTGGGGACCCAAAAGTTGAGCATCACTTCTTTAGAGTGGGGCATATTTCACTGTGAAATTGCAAGAGTAGGTTGGCTTCTCTCTGCTTTTGTGGAAAGGCTCCCTACAATTAACATATATATGATCTTCTTCCTGGAGTTGGAACGGCTCCAACCCTTGGACTTGGCCAGTACATATGGAGGAGAATTTATGAAGAAAGCTAAACCATCCCATTCATCATCCCCTCACCATCCCAATCATCCCCATCACTTCATCAGCAGAAAATAGTTGTGAAGAGGAAGAGAAATCATAATGCAGATCATGATCAAAGTAAAAGACCCACTCACTAAAGGAAACTGTTGTTTTTCACTCGTTAAGTTGTGTCCGACTCTTTGTGACCCCATTGAGCAGATCATGCCAGCCCCCCTGTCTTCCACTGCCTCCCAGAGACTGGTCAAGTCCATATTCGTTGCATCAATGACACTGTCCAACCATCTCATTCTCTGCCGTCCCTTTCTCCTTTTGCCTTCAATCTTTCCCAACATCAGGGACTTCTCCAAGGAGTCCTTTCTCCTCATGAGGTGGCCAAAGTATTAGAAATTCAGTTTCAAAATCTGTCCTTCCAGTGAACATTGATGATTGGTCCCCCCCCTTATTTTGGCCATTGGCCGTAAATAAATAAATGAATGAATGGTCCCCCCCCCCCAGGATAAATAGGTATGATCTCCTTGCAGTCCAGGGGACTGCTGATAATCAACAACCTGAAAGAACGATTTGGATTCTTGGACCCTCTTTTTCAAAATCCCAATGCTTTTGCATTTCAGAGGGTCTCTGTCACAAGTCCCAGAAGTGACCGAAATGCCCCACTGTGGCATTTTCAAAAGGCAGGTCGGAGAATATCAGCATTGCAGCTTATAAACGTTCTTGCTGCATGGACTGAAGCAACAATGATACCTAACCTGGGGGGAAATCTGTCCCTCCCAACCCTCACCTGCTGCACCTCTGCGGCATCATAAGGAAAGCTCAAGTGTTATCCCTGAAATCCCAGGGAATAGGAATACTCATAATTTTGCAATCCTAGCTGACGATTCTACAGCAATCGGCCACAGACTCCAGTTAAAAGTTCAACAGGGATCCAGTGGTGGGGGTGGTGGGGGTATCAAACCAATTTATTTATTGAGAGATGGATTAGGTTTATATCCAAAGATATAAATCTTAGGATATAATCTTCCTGAAATATGCTTTGTTTATTTTTTTAAATCCCCTTTTTATTAAGTTTCTGTCTCAACCATTCTGCCAAAAAATAAATGAGATTCATGAAGGTACCTAATAACAGGCAAATTCAAATAGGAAGAAAAAGAAGGCCAACCTAAAACAGATTAAGAACACGATTAAACATAAATCAATTGAAAATCAATTGTCCCCTGATTGAGGGAACACTGGGAAGTGTGTTAAAGAAAAATGTTTCCAAATTTTGATCAAGATCGAATCCAGAACTAACCCCCCACCCCCACACACACCCCCACACAAACCCAAAGTAAATTGAACTGCTGCTGTTTGAGTGTGTGGGTTCTAAAACAAACAAACATGAAACTATCCCTGGAAATTAGTTAAGTAATTCAATTTAGGACCAGCGTAGTATCAGGCATGTAATGATGTTGCATTATTTATATTTTTGATCCCACCTGTCCTCGAGCTATTTTGCTTATATATTTCAAAACGTGACAGATTGTGCTCCCGGGAAAGCCAAGATTTGGTTAAATCCTTTCGACATAAATAACAATTAGCACCATGCTTTGACTTGAAGGCACTTATTGCGAACGATTGTTCAGGCGATCTCATTACAAGGCAGGACCGGAGTACTCAAAATGCTAACTGGAATGAAATATTTTCTAATCTGGAGAGGGGCTTTATCTCAGAATGGAAAATTTCACAGCCACAGGGAATCAAAGACCTAGAATCCTGCTTTTGTATTTCTCCAAATCCATTTAGAAATACTGTTTCACTATCCAAACATGACTGTTTTCCCTTATTTCTACAGGCTTCCCCTACTAAATCCTAACTGGTTGATAGCTCAGTAGTTTAGAATGATCTCTGGCTGTGTTTGAATCCCTTCCAGATCTGCAGTTCTACGTTTCAGACTGATGAAGCTGCTTGAATGAGTAGTGAAACGTTTTGATTAGGGATGAGCACCTTATGAGTAATCAAACACTGTTTCGTCATTTCATAAGCTTATGAATCATTTCATCACAAGACAAAATGACAGGCAGCGTTTTGTTACGAAACGAAACAAAATGCTGCTTTTTTCAACTTTAAAATGAACCTTTTTGTTACTCTATAAAATGGCTCCCATGGATCCTAGGGGCACCAAATTTTATAAAGTAACGAACCATTTTGTTACTGTTCTGTTTTGTTACCAAGTGGTGCAGTGCAGAGCCCATAGTATGTGCATTAGCAATGTGATAGGTCCTTGAATAATCTCTACTTCCCCTGGCTCACTTTGCTGAACTGCCACAGTGCACCCCTGAGATGTCCTGACTCCTGGTAAAAATATAACCTCCCTCCCCCCCCTTGCCATCTCTTCTGTCTAGGAAACTGTTGGGGACACTCAACTGTGACTGGGTGGAAAGAGAGTTTCCTAGACTAGATATCTATGACCATAACACTTCCAAGATATTCCACAAGATTTCCTTAAAGATTTCTGTGGAAGCAAAATCTTGAATTACAGAAACCTCATCACAAGAAGAAAGCAAGGGGTCTTTTTTGTTTGTTTGTTGTCATTCAAGAACAAAAGGCTGAGATAATCACATCCCAAGAAAGTTTAGGCGATGCCTACGCTGGCTTGGACATATTGTGAGAATGGATGATGGCCGGATCCCAAAAGATCTTCTGTATGGAGAACTAGCACAGGGAACGTGCCCCAGAGGGAGACCACAGCTGCGGTATAAGGATATCTGTAAGAGGGACCTGCCCCCAGTGTGGTAGAAACTGCCATTCCCAGATTGGTCTATTTGGTCACACTAGGTGTTGTTTTAGGATCTCTACTCCAGGCATGATACCATAGTCTTTTGAGACTGAAGGATTAAGCACAGGGACATTAACACCCACTCAACTTTCTCATGACCTCTTCCAATCAGAGGTTCAAATGCTAAATAAAATAACTATGAGACATTCATGAAATGAGATGTTCAGTATTTCAACAGGTTATGAAAGGTTGAGTGACAGGGTCCAGGGTCCTCCTGGTGTTTGTATAAGGTTCATTTCACCTTGGTTTGCCAAGGCTCATTGGGAATAATTCAAGAGGCACTAAGCTTCCTCTTGGTTGCGCAATCAGGGGTGTGACACTGGACGGAAACCTCTGGAGGTTTGTAGAAGGTTTAAATAGCTTGCCATGGGTACTTGTGGCTAATTTAAGAAGTGCTGGGATGCATCTTGGTTGCTCCATCAAATGTGTCACTAGGCACATGACCAAGTTCACCCCACCACCTCAGCCATCCGCCAGGGGAAATTATGCAACTCTTCAAAAAATATCAATAGGATTCTGGCCACTGACGTAATTACACTCCCAATGGATTATGTCAGGGCAAGGAAGGGATGAAGGCAAACATTTTCAAGAACTGCTCACCCTCTTCCCTTAGCCACATGCCAAAGCCTTACTTCCGATGCACCTCAGGGATGGTGTAAGACATTATAATTCAAGCTGACTCTTGACTGTAAAATCTGGCATTAAGAAGCAACACGGGTGGGATGGAGGAAGCCAGCTCCTGCTTGATTTATATGGGCTGGCACAATCTCATTCTCCTGCTCAGCCATGAGTTTCATGGTGATGCTGCAGAAGGAGAGAGAGAGAGAGAGAGAGAGAGAGAGAGAGAGAGAACCAGACACCAGTGGGAAAACAAAGGTGGACTCTGGGTAAATTCATATTAAAAATGTCATTTTCAAAAGTCATCATGATTATGCACTGTCAGCACAAAGGGAAATAAATTATTGTTCCATAAAGTGGAGAGGCTTCTCTGGGAGTCTTGTCAAGTCAAAGCCTGGAAATTTGCCTCATGCAATACCCTCACAGAATGCCCTATAATGGTTTGCTCAGATACACAGCAACACAGTTTCAACTTAATGCAACTGGGGTGGTGATAGCAGAAGAGCAACACTTCTGGATTTTGACAAGTTCATGGAGAACAAGGGTGTCAATGGCTATCATGATGGATGCCTAAGGACAACCTCCGGGTGGGAGAGATAGGCAGGATATATCTCAATACCATTTGCGGGAAATCATAAGCAGGTGAAGACATCTTCTTGGGAATACCCTGAAGCAAATGGTAAGCCACTGTGTGAGACAGAATGCTGGACGGGATGGGCTGCGGCCTGTTCCAGCAAAGGTGTTCTTATGCTCTTAGGTACTCTTTCTAATAATCCACTCCTCTCCTCCTCTTCCAACCAAGTCAAACTATGCTCACCCTTCCTCTCCATTACTCACCCCTCCTCTCCATTACTACCCTTCTATACCCTAAGAAAGTCACTTTCCATGTTTGCAACATTCACCTCATTCAGTACAACCAGGCATCTCAGGGAGTCCTTCTTAATACCCCCTACATTGACAGTGGTACAGATTCAGTACAGGGTCAGCTGGCTTAGTGTCAGTTTCTCTGAGCCCCAACATCTCAACCAACTAGGACTCCATTGTAAAACCAATTTCCACATGCCCGTGTTCTTATGTAGAAAAGTAAATCTTTATTTTAAAAGGAAAAAAGAGAGAGACCACAAGCCTGTATATGTCAGTCCTCCTTATGAGGAACAAACCACAAACGGTTTCCGCCATCATCTTTTTAATTCTGCAAGTGTTCCTTTCAACAGCACGTCTTCCTTTGAACGCCCTCGGCTTTGGATAATAATGCAAGTGCAGGAACAAGACGCAGGACGCAGCCATTGACATTCTGTCCTGGCCACTTGAAAGCAACTAGCATCATGTTCACAGAGCGGTTTTCGAGGGAAGGTTTCCAAGAGGACACAGGGGGGAAGCCACGGAGCCAGGCGTCACACTGATGGAGAGACGAGCGCCAAAATCAAGCCTCTTGTGAGCAGCTTTGATCCCTGTGGCGGCTCCGTCCAGGGGCCTTGAGCAGAGAACCTTTCCCTCATCACACTTTTGTGTTCTGCTGAAAAGTGCAGGATTCAAATCTGTCTTTAACAAGCTAGAAGTTTCAGCCCCTGAATTGTTCTGGGATCGTATAACAAAGAGATTCCTTCCAGTGGTGTTGGGGTGGGAGTGGTGCTGCTGGTGGGTGGGGAACCCACATAACCCAGTTGCTAATGGACAGGTCACAGGGGCTATTCAACATCGGTTTGTCTGCTGGGCACCTGACATGATTCAAAACCTTTCCAGCAGGTGCCGTGGGCTGAGGGAAAGGTGGAAGAAATAAAAGTGGAAAGGGTAGCAGGGAGAAGGGAGAGGGGAGGAGGGGAGGGGAGGGGAGCAAGATTGAATGGAAGATGGCGCACAAACCCACTGGGTGAGAACAGGTAGGGCCACTACTTTTCACTCAGACATTGCAGACATCTGGAGTAACCTTGGGGCACATGTCCATCATTTTGCTTCCTGAAGAAGAGCAGAATATGACACCATCCAGTGAGTAAACGGACCTAGCTCTCAAAATAATGAAGCGAGCCTGGGACATGCTGTGTGACATCTAACATGCATCTCTTTGCAATCTTGGAGGTAGAAATGCAATAGTGGCAAAGGACATGTGGCTGCCATTTTAAGACCCCCCGCCCCCACATTTGCTCACTCTTCATTCTGTTCAGAAGAAAAGTATACCTCCTTTGACACAATCTTGGCCCTGGATCCCAAGCAATCTGTAAAGTAAGATCTATAAGATCTATAGTCTTTGGTTGACCGGCTGTGAGCGACCCCCGCCACCCCCTCCATAATGAGGTGCTTAAAAGTGATGTAAGATAGGCTTTTATTATGTCCACTGGAGTTCAACACAGATAGAAAACACCTCAGCACAGTTCAGCAGTGCTTTGCCCCCTCTGGGAATTAATAAAGCTTGTTCTTCTTTGGAGCAGGCGCTGTCAGAAGTCTGCCCATCTGGTAGTATTGCCTGGCTAGGTTGTCTTTTATCTTCACAGCACAAAGAACCTGTGGTTCTCCCAAAGTCCCAAGACACAGCCTATAAACACAGTCTCTCAGTTCTCAGTCTTCCTTATGGGTTTTACTCAGTGCCCATGTAATTCCCATAGAGTAGGGAGTTACCTCACTCCCTCACTCCAGAAGCCAGCGAATGTCCTGGTCAGTTACACAACACAGTCTTAATCAGGCCAGCCCGCGTTGTCTCCCTTTATTCTCAGTTCCCAAACGTTGGGCTGTGCCAGGACCCTGCCTGTCACAGAACCTGACTCTGAGGGGTTAAAGGGTGAAGAGCTGCTGGAGGAGCCTTGCAGCTCAAGTCAGCAGGCAGCTGGGTCTGATGACTCAGCTGAAAACATATCTTCTCCCCCTAGAAGGGCTATGAGCAGGACTCTGCAAAGATGTGCTACCAGGAGAGCTAGGGAAAGGGTCTTTGATGCTAGATGGGGAATCAGGTCAGGAAGCCCTGAGTACTAGCAGGAGCCTTTCCAGAAGTAAGGGTGTGTTCCCTGTTTTGAGATAAAGCTGGTAAGCTCACCTTGAGCTCTCTGTGGGAGCAACACGTCATTTGAACTTGCAACCACATTCCTGTCTGAGACCTTGGCTCTGTTTCCTGATTTTGGACTGGCTTCCTGGACAACGGCTTAATCTGTTCCCTTGGGTCTGGCATCTGGTTTCCGTGAGATATTCTGGTTTTGACTTGGACTGTTAATTGCTGGGAGTTGAATTCTGTTATTTATCTGGCACTTGATTGTTAGCAAAGGACTTGAACTTGCCTGGCTTTCAACTAAAGATCTTGGCAAAGAACTGAATCCTCTGTGTGCGGGGCTTAACAGGCTGCCTCAGGGAGGGGCTGAGCCCATGAGCTGGCTTCCTTCTCTCTGCTCCTGGGTTGCACAGAGGAGACTTTATCTCTTAGACTCCTTGGCCCCAGCCTTTAGTGCTCACCTCCTCAGGGTTTTCTGACTGGCCAGGCTTCCTCCTTATCCAGGGTTTCCACTGCATCATGCCAAACATCCGTCTCCCTCTCCTCCTCCTCCCTGATGATGTTTTCTCTCCTTATCTTTAGGCCCGCCAGAGCTCTCTCCTCCCCCAAGACAGGTGTTACATTTCTCTCTAATTGCCTTGCTGCCTTGGGAGGCTGACCACTCTCCCAGCTGCTTTCAGCTGTCTCACACCAGCACTATGTTAAAAAAAAGCTATAACTTTTTTGGGGGAGGGGGAAGGTACACAGGTGTACATGCAACTGATAGGAGCCTTGTGGTGCAGTGGTTAAATGCCTGTACTGCAGCTAAAACTGGGCAAGTAATGACCTAAAGTTCAATCCCAAGTAGAAGGCTCATGGTTGACTCAGCTTTCTATCTTTTTGGGGTCAGTAAAATGAGTACCCAGCTTGCTGAGGGGGGGCAATATGTAACCTGCATAATTACTCTGTAAGCCACCCAGAGAGTGCATGAAGCACTATGGTGCGGTATATATTTTGCTTTTGATAAAGAGAATGGTAGATCTGACAGTTTTCAGGCCATTCGCTTAAGGGTGTTTTATTTTTTAAAAGACCAGTAGCTCATAGTCTGGAATGGGTTGTGTTCCATCCAAACAAATCTTAGATGATTTGCTTCACTGTGCAATAGAATCTACTGTACTTATTATCTACCTATTGGGCTTTGATCCCAATCAAGACAATTTGGAATTATTGCTGCATGGCATTCAGCATCCCATAAGCCAAATGCCATAAACAAAAATTTATAAATATTAAACTGGACGTTGAGTCATGAGCAAATTGGGCCCAGATGTAGCAGAAAGTCTTTATAGTTGTTGAAAAAGAGCCCCAGCAATTGCTTTGTGTTTGGGTGGGAAGTGATTAGCTTCTGGCGTTCTCCCTTCTTTGGTGTCACTTTGTGAATGGTAGTGAGCCCAAGAAGGGAATCATATAGACCATCTCAACTGCTGTCATTGCTATTGTCAACATCCAGGCTGCCCTTAGCTTCTAAAGCCTTGGCATCCTTTACATGGCCATGCAAACATGTATTTCCTGGCTTCACAAACTCAATATGATTTTTTTTTAGGTGGGGGGACCTAATTATCTAGTCAAACATGAGGAACACAACCACCTGAGGAATACCCTTGTTAGTTCCTTGCCAACATAAATACTTCTCAGAAGCATTACACTCAACATTTGGTAGACTTCTTTGTAACTAAATGGAAGTTTGCTCCAATTTAGATGGGTTCTTTTACATTCCCTCTCATTCAACGACCTTGACATCCTGCCGAGACAGATGACTATCACTTTGTGCCTGGGAGTCAATTATTAGAGCAGATGAATGATTTCCATAATGTTTTCAAAATCTCATGAAATCCCTCTCTTCCGGGAGTGTCATCTGCCAGTCTGTTCTGCATATTCTATCAAATTGCTTCCTTTCTTGTAAGTTGTTGTTCTGTTAGTTTGGAAGTTTTTGCTTGTTAGAGATGTACAGTTTCTTTAACACATGATTTTACAATGGCATTTTTTGCATCTCCTTTCGAGGGAAAATTCACACAAGCGTGCGTGCGCGTGTGCACACACACACACACACACACACACACACACACACACACACACACAC
>JAHTLZ010000008.1:18834430-18845514 GCA_023846285.1 Phrynocephalus versicolor | reverse complement strand
TGTGTGTGTGTGTGTGTGTGTGTGTGTGTGTGTGTGTGTGTGTGTGTTTGTGAGGGACTTCTGGGGATCCCTCACCTCCTCCTTTCAATCCAAACTGAAAGGGAAATATGCAGAGCAGTTTAGCTTGGATTCCTGCTTGCCTGCCTCCATCTTGGAACTGCCATCTTTTCCCTCCCTTTTCTTCATCCCATTTATCTGGCTTAGTTTTGTCTGCCTGCTCTGGTTGCTTCTTTAGGATTATTTTTGGGGTTGTGTTCTGGTTATTATTATTTTGGGGGGGATCTTTTTCCCACTTAACCCCCACCCCTTTCTTTTGCTGCTGCCAGCATGGCAGACCCGAAGAAGAGGACAGAAACCGTCAAGTGGGACTAGGGAAGGAAAAGATCCACATAGCAATTTAAATAAAGCATTTGAGCTTTATTTACATCTCTCTTTTTTGTGAAAGGGGGCTGTAGATGTCTTTATTTCACACACACACACACACATATATACATATACATATGTGTGTGCGAGAGAGAAGGGTTGCTTTACCTGTTTCTTTGATTATTTGCACAAAGTGACACCACACAAGGAAATTTCCCAGAAACTGACTCCTTTTTCCATCAATTAAAGCAAAGTGGTCTGCTTATATACCGCCCCATACCACTTCAAGTAGTCTCTGGGCGGTTTACAGTTTTTAATTACAGTATGCAGGCTACGCATTGCCTCCCAGCAACCTGGGTACTCCTTTTACCGACCTCAGAAGGATGGAAGGCTGAGTCAACCATGAGCCGGCTACCTGGGATTGAACCCCAGGTCGTGAGGACAGTTTTACCTGCGCCACGAGGCACACTTCTCAGATGCAGGGCTGTTTTTCATAATAACATCTGGCTCCCAATCACCCTGTCATCTAGCCAGCATCACAAAACAAGAGTTACAAAATGCTTCCTCTTGCCCTCCCTTGCACTTTATAAAAAACAGCATTTTAATGCATAGATGGAGAACAAAAAGAAAGCACTTCCAAGTTCCCTGGTTCCACGGCAACCTTTAGGATCAGCATTAATGGTCCTCTCCCTCCCTGTTCATAACATATACATTAGCAGGGAGACCTCTTTCACTGGAGCATCGGGACTAGTGCTTGTGCACCTAAAATATGGGCTCATAAAAGTGTCACAATGGTCTACCATTCATCAGACTCTTGAAAGGTATTTGCAGCTGTTGTTTAGTTTGACTCAAAGTTTCCTGGGTTTATCATGTTGCTCATGTGCACATATTCTCTCTGATGCATTTTTCATGACCATTTTATTAGCTGTTCTACTCTCTCTCTCTCTTTCTCTCTCTCTCTCTCTCTCCTCTTCTCTCCCTCTATCTTTCTCTTTCTTTCTCTCTCCCTCCCTCCCTCCCTCATCTAATTCATAAGGTATTTTATTGTGGATGGTGGTAGTGGTGGAAAGGGGCTTGATCAGGGGAAAGCATCTCAGATGCTTCCAGATCTCTATCATGTGTCCACCAGTTTTTGTTTTATTCAGTTAGGGAAATCCTCAACTAATGGAAGCATCAAAGTGTCCAACAGCTCCCCTGTCCTGTATGCAAATGAGCTTGCATTGTTCTATGATTGACCTTTGGGACTTAAAAGCATGGGATTCCTTTGATGTCTGCCTTGGCCAGCCTGAAAAGATGGCCTCAGTCATGTCTCTCCAACGTCAACTTGCCTTCAGCTCAAATTCCATGCTATCTTTGAGGTCAGATTTTGGCTTCAGAAAACAGCTCAAAAATCTTAGCAGTGTAGCAGAAGCTGATTTTAAGCTGGTGTTTAAGGTAGGAAGGGTTTTAAGAAGTTCATAAGTATTTAATGAGTTTGACAAGTGACCTTTTGGCTTTTGATAGATATTCTCTGGGTACGGTTTTCTGGATCTTAAGGCCTTTACCGGCGTGACATTTTAGCTGTGGATTTCTCAATTTTTACACGTTTCAGGAAACGTTTTTTAGATCTGAGGAAAGGTCTCGTGCATATATTGTCCCACTGGTAGTGTAATATGTTTGCCCTTTTATAAACAATTTTAAAATCAGGATTAGATATTAATATGAGATAGAGAAGCTGTCCTTTTAAAAGCATAAATCTGGTTGTGGCTGGGATTCCCAAGTCCAGCCCCTGTCAGGAGGGCACAGCGGTGAATTGAACACCCAACCACTGACTCCACCACCAGATGCTTAAACCACAGCAGTTCCATCAGTTCACGGTGGCCTCAGCCCTCCACTGCTTCATTCTGGTTGGAGAGTATGTACAAAGTCAGATTCCCATTGGGCCATCCCTTTGAAATGACTGCCTAATAGTAAGGCTGCTCCTGCTGAGCTTTGGCCAATGAGAATTCTGCTGGGATACTCCCTGCCAGAAATGTTGAGAGATTGGAAAAAAGAAGAAAGGAGGTGGATATCAATAATGATGGTGGCCACCAGGGATGGGCACAAAACAAAAAAAAAATGCATTCATTTTGCTTTATTTTGTTTCGAATGAATTTTTTTTCAAGAAAAAAAATCATTACGAAATCAAACACTTATAAACCATTTCAAAACTCTAAACAATGGCTCCCCTGGGTCCTATAGGCACCAAATTTGGACCCGGGGGCCCATTTTACATAGTAACAAAATGGTTCATTTTAAAAAAAATGCTGTTTTGTTTCATTTTGTTACGAAAGGCCGCCTGGTGTTTTGTAAGTTTACAAACGGATTTGTAAGCTTGCGAAATGACAAAACAGCATTTCGTTATTCATAAGGTGCCCATCCCTAGTGGCCACTAGCGCTGCTGGCAGAGGGTTTTTCCTTGTGCTACCTCCTCTTTTGGGTTGGAACAAATAAGAACTGGGATGTTACTGGGAGCTGTGCTGAAAAAGAGTCAACTTTGCAGGAAAGGGAGTCAAGAGAAGGAGGCCAAGGAGCCCTTTGAAATAACTCAAGATTTTGCTCAGTAGTAATGCCATGGGCTAACATTAGGAGAGTACCTACTCTTGCTGCTCACCTATAAAGCCCTTTGACAGTTTGGGTCTGAGTCGCCTGTCAGAAAGTCTTTCCCAAGGTCATCTACACACCCCACAAGGTCCTTCCAGGCTATGACTCTCTGGGTAGCCATTCCAGAGGAAGCCCAGAAACCATGCGCCAGACACAGGGCCTTCTTCTTCGCTGTGGAGCCCAATGCTTTGGAGCCAACTTCTGGTAGAGCTACAACTGGCTCCCTCCCTCCCCACATTTGAAAGACAGCAAAAACACTGTTCTACAAAGAGGGTTCCTTTGGCAACCCTGCCTAGTACTTTTGACTCTCCCTGTTTGCTGCTCCTGTTTGGAAGTTCTTTATTTGCCTCTCATGTGGCTCTTTACTGTTACAATTCAGTCTCCCGGATTTCTTGTTGTTTTAAACAACTCATTTAATATATTATTATTATACAGTACATTTGAACATCCGTAAATCACCCAGAACAGTGCATGACACTAATGGGACAGTAAGTAAGTAAGTAAGTAAGTAAGTACGTACGTACGTACGTACATACGTACATACATACATACATACATACATACATACATACATACATACATACATACATACATAACCATTCCCTTAAACTTTTTTGACACAAAGGGCTGCAACACAATACTGATTAGGAAATGCAAAAGAGTGCTCCAGGGTTGTTATCACAATTGTTGCTTCCAACATATGGTGACTCTATGGATGAGTAACCTGTAGAATGTGTTGCCATTAATAGCCATGCTCAGCTCTCGCAAACTCACCACAAACACTATGATCAGAGAGGAGGGGGGGGGACAGATCCCCCCCCCAACACATCTCCACTTCAGATTGGGCCAATTCTTTGGTTTCTCCATGGTCAAGATGCATAATAGCTTAACATGTCCACTCTATCCTGGCTTAGTATTTCACCTTGATATCAATATAGATTTATACCAGTCATTGTTCCAAGTTCGGCCAATATTTTGTTGACTGGTTCTGCTGCCTTGTGCCTCCATTTTGGGTACGGTTCCCTAGATGGCCAATGGAAGATCATAGTCAGCATGTGCAGGAAGACACCTAAGTTACGAAGTCCAAAACATGCACATACACAAATGTGCAGACTGGGAAGGCCAAATGGAAGCTCATGACAAACACACTTTCATCCAAAGCAAGGGCATGGGCAATGCGCACAATCTGAAGACGGCACACAAAATTGTGCACTTTTAAAAAAATATACACAAAAGGGCAACAGACTTCATTGTTCTTTTAAAAACACACTCATAGGCAAAAACCTCTGCACACATGAAAGTGACGCAGACTGAACATGGAGTCGAGGAAAGGGTCAAGTCCAAGAATGGGAACATAAAAACATACGAACATAAGAACAGCCTTGCTGGACAGGCCACAGCTCACCCAGTCCCGCATTCTGTCTCACACAGCGGTGGCTCACCATTTGCTTCAGGGTATTCCCAAGCAGATGTCTTCACCTGCTTACGATTCCCTGCAAATGGCATTGAGAAATATCCTGCCTATCTCTCCAACCCGGAGGCTGTCTTTAGGCATCCATCATGATAGCCATAGATACCCTTGTTCTCCATGAACTTCCCAATTCTTTCTTAAAGCTGTCAAGGCTGACAGCTGGCACCACTTGTTCTGGCAGGGAGTTCCACAGACCAGTGATCCTCTGGGTGAAAAAGTACTTTCTCTTATTTGTTTGAGATCTAGCACCCAAAAGTTTCATGGAGTGTTCCCTAGTTCTAGTGTTGTGCGATAGGGAAAACAGTTTTTCCTCATCTACTTTGTCCACACAGTGAATATTTTTATAAACTTCAAACAGGTCACCTCTTAGGCGCCGTTGTTCAAGAGTGAAGAGGCCCTCCCGTTGCAGCCTCAGATGGTAAGGATCAGATATTTATAGATTCCAGCTACATCTCAGAATTCCTGAGTGTTCGACTCCCAGAAGATTACAGCAGTGGGACTTGTGGCTGACCTAGCATCACAGAACTTGCCCCTCATTTTCCTTCTTCTTTATCCAGAGCTTATTCAGGGCTCTCTGGTTCCTTATTACATTCCATCTCCAAGTTAATAATTCCTCGGAAGAAATTGCTCCAGATTGTACGCCAGCTGCCAGCCTGTGAATTTCCTTGGATTTCCTGCCGCGCCTTGAGACCACCTACTTCTTAAGTGAACAAATCACTCTTCTAATGGGTTCTCGCAACAAATTTCTCTCTAACACCCCAAATTATATGACTGGGTATCAGAGGCTCTTGTCCTTAGGAAACCTTTCTGATCTGAAACTTAAACTGAGAATATAGGGAGTTCAGTTCCCACCCACGGAGTGGGTGTGAGCCAGCCCAATGGAATTTTATTGTCATAATTTAACTTGCATTACACCAATGGTTCTTGTATAACTTATTGCTCTATAATTATTTCTTTGTCTTCGGATGGAGATAATAAAGGATTTCCCCAGAGTGCCGCAAACTGAGCTAATCTGCCAGACGTGCTGAGAGCTTTACCCCCTTCATGTTCATCACTAGGGTGGCATCAACGGGATTTATTGATAGGAAATTGGTTTACAGAAAACAGAAGGCGAGATAGAGGGGGAAGAGCTCTCATCACTGTTTTTTAAAACCATCTTCCTGCAGTCACTAGCCCAAGCAAATAGTAAACAAGTCTTCTGAGTGGTATATGCCAGAATTTCAGTCCTTAGTGAGATATATGTGGTGTGACATGAGGAGACAGGCAACTGCTTGCACTGGGCAGCATTGATAGTCCAAGCAGAGGAAAACAGAGATTCTAGTGCAGTGGTGGCGAACCTTCGGCACTCCAGACGTTTTGGACCACAACTCCCACAGTCCTTTGTCTCTGGCAATCTAGGCTCGGAATTCTGGGAGTGGTGGTCCAAAATGTCTGGAGTGCCGAAGGTTCGCCACCACTGCTCTAGTGTGTTAGATCTTGGATAGCTGGGTTCCATGAAACTCACATGGGCTAGGTACCCTATCTTTTGCCCCCAAAGTGATATTGGGTCAGATTTGTGCTCTCTGGTTTGGAAAGTAGTGGAGAGAAAGAGGGACATACAAGGTCCCTGGAGCTCCCTGTTATTGCTAAATCCTGCAGGTATAGGATCACTCAACTGAACACAGAGTAATGTTGCATGTGGGGGAAGGGGAGGTTTCAGCCTAGCTTTCTTTCTTCTGCATTAGTATCTCAGAATGTTACCTTTGAAGGGAAGAGGATTCTGTCATGTTGTCCTCAGTCTGTGACCTGAAGTGTTAACAGTCTGGACATCTCGCAGAAGACTCAGCCTGAGACAATCCTCTATTGTCTGAAGTCTGAAGAAACAGTTTGGCTCAGAGACCAGATTGCAGACATTATGGCGACCAGGATGAGAAAATGAGAAGACCCCTGCTTGTCTCCCTCTTACTTTCATGAAAGAAATGTTTTGGGGCTTGGCATTTCCTCACCCAGGCATCTTCAGTCAGGATAAAGCTGCCTAATTTGATCGGAATGAAGAATTTAGTTTAGAGATGGGCACAAAATGATTTTTTTGTTTCATTATTTGTTATTTTGAAAAAAGCGGGTAAAACCGAATAACGAATTAACAAAACAACAAAATTAATTTTAATGAAAATTTGCAAAAAACAAAACAAAACAAAACAAACTCCTTAACAAACGAAATGAAACGAAATGCCATTTTTTTTATTTGTGCCCATCTCTAATTTAGCTGGTTAGAACCCTAACAGATCAGGATGCCAATTCACCTGGAACATCTCCTAGAATAACTGAAATAATGGTCTTCCAAGCATCTGGAGCCCATGATGGTGTGACAGAAGATGGAGAGCGAGTATTTATTTATTTATTTATTTATTTATTTTTGCATTTATATACCACTCCCATTTCCCAAAGGAACTCTGGGCGGTCATCTCACCTTCTCATTTGTGACACAAGGAGCACTGTCTCTGAAGAAGGCAGAAAAACCCACTTTTTCTTCGGATATGTATGACTTAGGCAAATAACTCCCAAAACTCCCCAAACAGATGGGCGATATTACAATTAACAGTGATTCATTGTCAGATTTTGCTGTTTTTCAAGTGCACGGATCCAAGACTTACCAGCCACCTCGCTCTTCTCTGGGATGAACAAAAGCTGAGAAGAGAGCACAAATGAGTAATTACTGTGCCTTCTCTGTGGTATTTACCAATCCATGAAATAATCAATAGTTACTTAGTGCAAGAAGCCTGCTTATTATACTGATGCATCTCTATTTGACAGGCATCTCGCTGTCCAAGTATCACACCAGATGGAACATTTTATTCAAGGAGGTTCACCGTTGTTTTTCTGAGGGAAAGTCTTAAGAATTATTCACAGGCTCTCTACATGTTTAATTTATACTTCCTTTTGTGAGGAGTTTGGAGTTTGTGAGCTCCAAACTCTCTGGGGCAGTGAAACTATTCTGGTTTTTCTTCTAGGTTTTAAAAGGTGTGTCCAAAGAGCATCAGGCAGGTTCAGCACTTCATTTTGGGGACCAGTCATTTTCGTAAGTTGCCATAAACCACAGGTCAATGAATGGGCATGAAATTTAATCACAATCATTTTTTGTTGCTCTGCATTTTCTTCCAGTGCTTTGAGGCCTCCTGAAGAAGACAGAACAGACCCAAACACACTCACCCACATGCAAAAACAAAAGTGAAACCTTTTTCTTTCTCTTGTGACAATAGCAGCACTTCCTAAAAAGGAAGAAATGAATCTTGTTCTTGCATTGGAGAGTTCAGTTTGTAATCTAGGACTTGCGTGTGCTCAGTGCACAGAAATTAGAATAATCTGATACTACGCATATTTTTTAGAAATGATTTGGAAAATATTTGAACATCCTGTCTTAAAATATTTTATTCATCACGTTAAAATAAAACATTCCATAATCATGTTTTCTTTTTCTTTTTTCTTTTTTCTTTTTTCATTTTTGCCAGGGGGGTGGCGAAGGCTTCAAGGAAAACAAACAAACGGGAAAATGTTTTTTTCCAGAATTTTCCTGGTTCTCTAGGAATATATAAGCCATGGTGATCACCTGGCTGTGTCTTTGCTACCCTATAAGACAGTGGTGGTGAACCTTTGGCACTCCAGATGTTTTGGACCACAGCTCCCAGAATTCCAAGCCTATATTGCCAATGACAAAGGACTGTGGGAGTTGTGGTCCAAAACATCTGGAGTGCTGAAGGTTCGCCACCACTGCCATAATACATGGAGGTTAAAAAAAAGACCAGCATCAGCCAAGCAGAGAGGGGTTATCTGTGAGTTAAGATAATAGTGGCTATCAGACCGACACTTTTCTTACTCACCAGCACTTTGAAGAGTTTATTAACCTGCTCTGTAAGTATGCACTTTCTCTTGTTGGCATTTTCAGCTCAGGAGAAGTTACAACAGCTGTCAGGCACTGAAATAATACTAAATCTTGATGGATGACCTCCCATCTCTCATTGTGTGCAGGAGTGATGGGCTGAAACAGAACTGAAGGATAACATTTGGGGTGCCTGAAGCAGCACAAATGCCACAGAGTAAACACTGAGACTGGCCAGCCAAGGAGGTGCTGCCTCTGGAGTCAGGAAGAACACAATTACCATTGTAGGTTTTTTTTAATCCCCATAAAGAAAATATAGACTAGAATTCACAAATCTGTACTAAAGGAAAAGATGTGGTACATATATCTCATTTCTTGATTTTATATTGATTGAGATGCTCCTGAAAAATGAAATTGCAGATCTCTTAATGGTTATATGCAACTTGTCTCTTAAAACAGCCACAGTGCCAGAGGACTGGGGGATAGCAGATGTCACACCAATTTTTAAAAAAGGAAGGAGGGGGGACCCGGGAAACTACAGGCCAGTTAGCCTTACATCTGTCCCAGGGATGATGGTGGAAAGCCTCATCCAAGAGAAAATCTTAAAACACATAAAAGAACAAACCTTGCTGAGAGAAAATCAGCATGGCTTCTGTAAGGGTAAATCTTGTCTGACAAACCTTTTAGAATTTTTTGAAAAGGCATGTGGATTTGGGTGAACCAGTGGATATAGTCTATCTGGATTTTCAAAAGGCTTTTGACACAGTCCCTCACCAAAGGCTGCTGAGAAAATTGCACAGTCAGGGGATAAGAGGGCAGGTCCTCTTATGGATCGAGAACTGGTTGAGATCCCGGAAACAAAGAGTAGGTGTCAATGGGAAATTTTCACAATGGAGAGAAGTGAAAAGCGGTGTGCCCCAGGGCTCTGTCCTGGGACCGGTGCTTTTCAATCTGTTCATAAATGACCTGGAGACAAGGATAAACAGTAAGGTGGCCAAGTTTGCAGATGACACAAAACTTTTCCATGTGGTAAAAACCAGAGAAGATTGTGAAGAGCTCCAGAAGGATCTCTCCAAACTGGGGGAATGGGCTGAGAAATGGCAAATGCGTTTTAATGTAACCAAATGTAAAGTAATGCATATTGGGGCAAAAAATCCAAACTTCATCTATCAACTCATGGGCTCTGAGTTATCTGTGACAGATCAGGAAAGAGATCTTGGTGTGTTGGTGGACAACTCCATGAAGGTGTCTCCCCAATGTGTGGCAGCGGTGAAGAAGGCCAATTCTATGCTAGGGATTATCAAAAAGGGGATTGAAAATAAAACAGCCAACATTATAATGCCATTATACAAAGCAATAGTAAGGCCGCACCTGGAGTATTGTGTACAATTCTGGTTACCACATCTCAAGAAAGATATAGTGGAACTGGAAAAGGTGCAGAAGAGAGCGACTAAAATGATTACCGGGCTGGGGCACCTCCCTTATGAAGAAAGGCTAAAACATTTGGGCCTCTTTAGTCTGGAAAAAAGGCGCTTGAGGGGGGATATGATTGAGACATACAAAATAATGCAGGGTATGAGTAAAATGGATAGAGGGAATCTCTTTTCTCTCTCCCAAAATACCAGAACTAGGGGACATACACTCAAATTGAGGTCTGCTCCATGCATTCTGTGAGTCTGAACTACATTTTAAAAATACTCTTTTGTGATGGTAAAGCAATGTGTTTTGTTAATGTTTTAATTGGATTACTTTATTTTGATTCTACTGCCCCTAGCCACCTCGACTGTCCTTTCTGGCCAAACGCTGGCATCAAAATCTAATCAATGAAGGCGGATAAAAACTAAATTTGAGAATCAAGTCTTTTTTGGAAAATTTCTGCCACCACAACGGTTCTTCTCATGAAGAATCTATGTGAGAAAGCTGCAAAGGGTTAGCTTTCGAGACAACAAGACGAGTGCCTTGAAATATCATATTGAAAGCCACCCTTCTAAATTTATTTCCGATTAATTGCATGATTTATATTCATAGTACATACGAAGTGAGATTGAGTTACTAGGGTAACTAAATGAATAGGTAAATGAAATGACAGAACGAGCACCTTTCCTCACCCTCCTGTTCATTTAACTTACACATGCCATTTGTTTTCGTTAAATGTATTTCAAGAACATGTTTTCCTTTTTAGAAGAAAAAAAAAGACCTACAAGGAGGAAATGAGAGGAACGCCGAGAATCATGCTGTGGTCCTGAATGAGAAACCAGGGAGTGATGAGCAAATGTTGATTTATCTCACCTTCCTGAATATATTGTCTCTGACAGCTCTCAGCCACCTTGTTAGCAAATAATAATTGCAATCAGTATAATTTTTAAATTTCCAGTAGTATTGACAAGGGAGCACCTCAAGGCAAAGAGAGGGGAACAATGAGACCGGGGGAGTGGAAGGAGGTGGAGGGGAGAGAGAAAGAGAGGGTTGCCTGGCATGAGGTGCAGTCAAGCTTAGAAACCCAAACATGCTTCTTATTAAGAAGCTTGCTCTCAATTCTCCTCTGCCGAATTCTAGTCAATAAAGCCCTAACAATAACAAATGGCAACATGACATGCGCGTGGGACTTTTCCAGGAAAGTACGTGCAGCGGAGGCAGCATCGAAGGCTCACCACGCCTTGCTTTCCGGGGACAGGGGTGCTGTTTCATAGAAATGGTGCAAAAGGTTTGCTACCCATCCCCTACCTTTATTTATTTATTTATTTATTTATTTATTTATTTATTTATTTATTT
>JAHTLZ010000008.1:18788872-18826998 GCA_023846285.1 Phrynocephalus versicolor | reverse complement strand
AACAACAACAACAACAACAACAACAACAACAACAACAACAACAACAACAACAACAACAACAACAACAACAACAACAACAACAACAACTTTATTTTTATGCCGCCTTTCTCCCCAAAGGGACCCAGCCTGTGGTTAGCCTGTTACTAACTACTGCCTCACAGTAGCGGCACTGCCCACTCTTGGCTCAGTATGCCCTTTGATTATTCAATGGGTGAACTCTGGTTGACAAGATTATGGTGGCATTTGGTGTAGCACAAATCCTACTTTGACCCAGAGGTGGTGGAGACTTTATCTAGATCACCAGGCTGTCCTCAGAATGGGCCACAGAGAACCTGACAGATTGCTTGCGATGAATCGCTGACGCCTCTGGAGTGGGTGCTGTGCCTGAATGCCAGCGCTGAGCTTGCAGAACCTCAATCCAATGAGAAAATAAACATAATTGGATTCTGAAACTTAGTTACCAGAGCCTGCTTTCCAAGAGGTATAATTGATTGATGGGCATGCTAAGATGTAGCAAAATGTACATATCCAGCTGAGAGACTGACTTAAAGCAACAATTAAGAGAAAGATAGATAGTGTATATATTGAACCATATGTCCAACCGAGATGCAGTTTCTAGCAATAATGGAACGTCATATTACATTAATTTATTGATCATGATTGACGCCAGAAAAAAAGATATGCATTTTGCTGGAGAAATTGCACTTTGCAAGAAATTTGCCTGTATCCATTATACCACTGTTGTGTTTTTAGTGTAACCTGTGAACTGCCTGAGTTTGGAGTATATTAATAAATAGAAAGGAAGGCTCCAAATTTACCTTAGCTCCAGCCAAGCTCTAGCTGGGCCCCATCCGGGTGGGGCCTTATCAAGCTCCCAAGCACAGGCAATGGGAGACAGGTGTGAGATGTGGGAGCTGGAGGCTGGAGAATAACTGAATGGGCAGGATTCTGGCTTGTCCAATTGGGGGCCAGCAGGCTGTTTCAACCATCCAATGGACTGTCATGGGGATATCCTGGGTGTGTATATAAACTGGTCCTTGGGCCTTTTTAGCAGTGTTTTTTATCCCTTTGTTATGTGTGCTTCTGCTATGAATAAAGAGCTGAATTTCACTTGGGCGTCGCCTGGTTTCATCAGACCCACTATATAACAACCACTATATTTACCATCATTCTATACCAGTGGTTTCCAACCTCAGGTCCCCAGATGTTCTTGGACTACAGCTCCCAGAAGGCTTCCCCACTAGCTGTGCTGGCCAAGATTTCTGGGAGCTGTAGTCCAAGAACCTCTAGAAACTCAAGGTTGGGAAACACGGCTCGAGCCCAAGGTTAGGATTTTGATTCCCTGCTGTGCCTCTTATGGATCGAGCCAACCTAGGTGGCCCTGGGTGAGCTGTGCAGTCCTAGGCTGTTCTCAAATGAAGGGAATGGCAAACCACTTCAGAGACGGTTACTTCACATCCATTCTCGTCCCAGGAGGAAGTTCGTTGCGTGTTGATGTTGGTTGTGGTCATGTGGTCTTCTTCCGCTTCTGTCCCTGTTCCCGTGTATGCATTGTCGTGATGGATGATACCGGCATGACTGTTACCGCACGTCCTCGTTCAGTGATGAGATGTGAAATTCATGCCTTTGTTCTCCATTTCCCCCCGCTCCCGACCTTCCATTTTTCGATGTTTCAATTCTCCAAAGCCTTGCCTTCAATGTGTTATGGAGCTAAGTTTGAGGCATTTGTCTTTTAATCTCTCTGCACTGCATTGCTGACTCCATAGGAAATGTACTGGCGGATGGCACTTCACACTCCTGCCACTAGATGGAGAATGGCACATTGCGTGATGAACCTTACCTCATGGCCACTCCTCTCGGAACAAGAAGCGTGATGAGCAGATTCCCAAGGCCAGGGAGGCGAATCTCTCATCCTGCTTAAATCACAGTTCAGGGGCGTGGTCAGGACGAACTCCCCTTGTCCCGCAATGGACGTGCGGTTAGATTACTTCATACTGGTCACAAGCAGGATCGCGAACAGTGATGAGATGGACGTGAAGTATCAGCCTAAGTGTTCTCTACCAGGAAAACCCTGGAAAAGACTGCCATAAGTCAGCATTAACTTGACAGCCCATTATTGTTGTTAGTCACCTGAACCCAGGAGGTGGTTTCCATTGTGTTTGAAAGCCATTTGGCCATTTTGGACAACTGGATGGTGAGAGAGCCAATCACACATGCCAAGATTTTTGCAGCCATTCTGCTCCTCTGCTCCCTTCCCTGCCTGCCTACATACATCTATCTACATGAAGTCAATTCCATTATTCAATGGACCATAATCCCACTACCACCCATAAAACAGAATGTATACAACTTTATATACACATTTCTTGCCCCATTAAACCATTCTCTCAATGACAAGAGGCTATGAATAAGTTATAAGGCGGTTAAGGCAATGGCTGTTTTAGGACGTACTTTCTTGTATTGTAATAAAACTAAAGGAATATATAATATATCTGAAGCCTTTGTATCCCTCTAATTATGGGACTCCATAAAAGTATGTGCACGCCAATTACCGCCTGTGTATTAAGAGAGAGGGGAAAAATCTATAGATGGACATTTTATGAAGGATGTGTATGTGGGTAGAAAGGGGACAAGCTGCATGGTGGTGGGGGTGGGGGTTAGTGTACACAAACAACTGCTTACACCTTCCGATAACTCAAGAGGGACCAACCTGCATTATGAGGATGCATAAAACCGGAAAGCTGACCCAGGAGTAAAGGCAGAAAACCTGATAAAGAGCAAATGTGGAACAGGTAAGATCAATGGATATTTAATCCATGTCGCAGGTTGTGGATGAGAGAGAAATGTGTCAGCTTTGCATTTTTAAAATGTGTTTCTCAGACCCAGTCTGCAGAGCCAATAATAATCACAGTTAAGTGCTGCCGAGCCATTTTTACTAAATATGATGACCCTCCCTTGGTTTTCTAGGTCTGAAGTCCTCAGAAGTGTTTTGCTAATCCCACCTTCCATGTCTCCTTGGTCCCACCAGGTTTTGTGTCTGCTTGTTGTGTGTGCTTTTTTAAAAAATGTACCTCTGTACCGAGGGCTGATGTTTTTGAATTTCCTGAATTACAAATCCCATGATTCCCTGTTCTGGAAGTTCTACCCAGGAAACAGACACCTTATTGCGGCTCACCTTGATGAAAGCTCTTAAGGTTGGAGCTTGATGGAGCTTCCTATTCTGAAAGAAAGCTCCCAGCTCGCAATGGGGCAGAGACAGGAAGCTTGTGGGGGAAGCTATGTTTAGCTCAGCTTCAAATTAAGCCATCTAGCTCATCCCTTTCTCCCAAGTAGGCCACCTGTTGGTGTCTATCTCCCATGCACCTGTGGAGAATTGGTGAGATCTGTTCTCCAAGAAACCAAAAGAAGCCATCCCTGTTCACGACAGTCTTGCTATACTCCATCTTCTTCTAGCACAACATTTCCAGACTTTGCTTCCTGCAACACAGAACGCCTGTGCTTATGGATTGATTAAGAAAGTATGAAACCAAAACAATATCAAAAAAAAAAAAAAAGAAGCCTGCAGGCTTACAATCTAAAAGCACTGACACAGAGAAAAGAGAATAGCAGAGGAAATAGCAAGCTTTGGGGAAAATGCACCTAATGAGCTGTCATGTTTCATGGGTTGACTTGGAATGCCTGGTTGCAAAGCCAGGAATGTTGGTGGGGGGGCACAGACGTTTGGATCCCTGTAACTTTTTATGCCTAGAAGAAGAAAAAAACCTGGTGGGTTGCGATAAATTAGAACTGGCATGATGTGAGAATCATCATTTAAAAATGCAGGTGCTTCAGAGAAAGGAGTCGAAAAGGCACTCCCTCTTGTCAGTGGAAGCTGATGATTCCGATTTCAAGGGAGGCAGTGAAACTATTGTGGCTTAAGGGCACCCCCCCACACACACACACACACCAGCAGCATAGCTCGCTATTTAGATCACTTTTGGTGCTGGTCAAATAACAGCATTCACGTGTGTTTTTACAAAGTCTGTCCAGACTGGCCATTTGGGATATCAGATAGATCAGGCTATCAAGGGTCTGTTGAGGTGGGGGGTGACAGTGGAGTCCTATTTAGTGTGCTCCTCCCATCTGAACAGCAGACAACTAGAGATGGGCACCTTACAATAAATGACATGCTGTTTTGTCATTTTGTAAGCTTTCAAAACATTACGAAATGAAACAAAATGGGAAATATTGAGATGTTGTGAAACGAAACACTTCTGCTTTGTTACTCGGTAAAATGTCTCCCTTGTAAAAAGCGACCCACCAAATTTGGTGCCTCTAGGGCCCAGGGGAGCCATTTTATAGAGTAACAAATGGTTTTGTTATTGTTTTGTTTCGGTTTTTTTTACAAAATTTCATTTAAAAACAAACATGAAACAAACCACCAGTAGAAACAAAGCAAAATGAAACAAATCTCTATTTTTCTGTTTCAGGGGAGCAATGTTTTAGAAAATCAGTTCCTCTGATCATTTGTGGAGGACCAGAGGAAGTGGTGTTTTTTTTTTTTAATTGCTCCTCTCTCCTCTGCGGGTGTCATTCTGTTTTCTCCCTCCCCTCCCCTGCTTCCCTTTCCACATTTCTGTTTGTATGGTGAGGCTTCTGGTAGCTCATATTTCAGTCGAGTGTTGAATTGGGACATTGTGGTGCAGTGCTGCAGTGAAGACTGTGCTCATAACCTGAGTTTGATCCCGAGGGTCTCAGGTAGCTGGCTCAAGGCTGACACTACTTTCCATCCTTTCATGGTGGTCAATGGTCACCCCAAGAAGCAGGATCAGACCTGGATTTCTCCTTGAGAAAAGAACTCAATAGAGAGTATTCAAAGAGTAAAAACCCATCTAGAAGAATTTGGGGAAATAACCGGATTATGTTTAAATTGGCAAAAATCAGAAAGTTTATTGTTTAATTATGGAAGAGAAGACCTTAAGATAATTGAAAACTTTGGACTGAAATCCGGAAAAAGTATTAAATATCTAGGATTAGAATTGGTCTCTTCCAACTCTATGATTCTATGATTCTATGATTCTATGAAAGTTTACTAAAACTAAGGGAAAAAAATATTTCAAAATTAAAAGAAGAGATGAAAAACAAATTGCTAAATTATTCTAAACTGAATTTATCTTGGTTTGGTAGAATAGCATTGGTAAAAATGAAAATACCCCCCAAAATCAATTTTATCTTCAGAATGTTACCCGTTCAGTTTCTAGAAAAGGAACTTAAAATTCTCCAAGACATGATAAATAGGTACTGCAATGGGGGGGGGGGGAAATCAAGAATAAATAAAAGTTTGTGGTATAGATCCCAAAAAGGAGGATTAGGTATACCCAATTTAAGAAATTACTATATAGCTAACCAAATCAGTTGTTTGGGGAAAATTTTATTCAAACCGGAGAAGTTAATATGGTGGGAGCAAGAGTTATTGGATGTAAAGGGGGAAATAAATAAATTCTTCTTTACTGATTTTAAAAACAAAGTAAGGATTGAGAATCCCCTTTTGAATGGTTTAATGACCACATGGAAAACATATAGAAAAATTTTGTCACTGAAGGGCTCCCAACTATGTTTAGTAACAGAGTTGGAAAATTTTCCTACAAATTTGAAGCATTATTTAGAGTTATTTAAAGCTAAGAAAATAGCTAGATTAAAAGACTGGATGGCCAAAATTAGATCAACTCACGACATAAAAAAATATCCTGCAATCTAGTGATCTAATATGGATAAACTACATTCATTTAGGAAAATGGACAAAGGACTGGGTCAGAAGAATTAGAGAATGTACAAAGTTTGAACAGTTTTTACTATTGCTGGAATCTGACCAGGATAATATAGAGAAAGGAATAGTATGTAAAATATATAAAATAATAGGGGATTCATCAGAAGTGAAGGAGTTAGATTCTCTGAGAGAGCTCTGAATTCAAGATCTTAATGTAGAGATAAAGAAAGAAGACTGGGTGAAAATCTGGAATATGAGAATCTTGAGATCATTATTGGTTAGGATAAAAGAAAATTATTTTAAACTGGTTTCTAGATGGTACTTAACACCAATTAGGCTGAATAGAATGAATGCTGAATACTCTAAGATGTGCTGGAAATGTGAAAAAAAGATAGGTACATATATGCATCTCTGGTGGGAATGTGAAATAGTTCAAAAGTTCTGGAAAAGGGTTTTTTTAGAGCTAAGTGACATGATTAAGCTAGATATTGATGGCAATCCAGAGACAGCACTATTATCATTGTTAACTAGTAAAGATTATGATGCTACAACAAAGGAGCTAATAGCAAATCTTATGACAGCTGCTAGATTAATTATACCAAGAAACTGGAAATCTAAACTAGATCTCAAGATGGAAGATTGGTATAACGAACTTTGGGATATAGCCATAAACGATAAATTGTCTTGTAGCCTAAAAGTTAAACGAGGAGAAATAAAAAAAAGACATTTTTATGACATTTGGGGAAAATTTATAGACTTTGTATTAGTTGAAGGGAAGGGGAAAGAGCCGACAAATACTTCAAGACAGTTCTGGAGAAGAGGACTTGAAGAAGAATACTAGAACAACAGAAGACGGAGTAACAAAGAAGAACTCATGGATGGTCCTGGGGGGTGGGGGTACACTTGTATTGTTAATTGTTATTTGTTATTTTGTTTGTATGTAGTATAAAATTAAATAAAAAAAATTAAAAAAAAGAACTACTTCTCCATTGAAAGGCTGAGTGTTTCGTTCAGCGCTGTCAATTAGAAATTGCCACATCTTCCCTGGGAAGGGTGAGGAAAGGAAACTGTCACTATGTGTTATTTGAGTCCTTGTTTAACATAACGACATCGACGTGTCACTCCGGTGGCATATAGATGAAGAAGGGGAATAACACAATGCATTCCTCTTATTAGGTAATTATGCAGTGGGTAAGCCAGAATGCAAAGATATGTGTTTCTCTTTTTCACTCTCATCAGCATCTTGTCTTCTGTTGTTATTATAAGGAATGATGTATTTGTGCTTTGTTAATGAAAACAAATTGGCATTTGGCACTCTGAATTATCTCTTGTCATATGTGTTACAGAGAAGATAAAACAAGACAGGGCGAGGATCAGGGTTTAAATCTAGCCTTTTGTCAAAGGTGTCATTTGCCTCAGATCTATAAAACAAATTTGACCATCTGGGTCTTTTTTCGATCCCCTGATTTTTTTCTGTCCTCAGGCCTCAGTTTTCCATTTTGTTTATAATAAGCCTCCTGGCTTCAGGGCTGTGATCTAAAGAAATCTCACCATTGCTGAGATTTTTGTCAGGACAGAGTGTTTCAGCCAGGCAAGACAGAACCTTAAGGATATCCCTAAATCCCCTAGAAGTATTGCATCCACAACAGAGTAAAAGAGAATAAAATTACGTCCGCCCCTTGTTGTAGAGTCTACAGTTTCTTCCGAACATTCTCTCCATAAAGCTAAACACATTCTTGAAAATATGGATCACAGCCATGTTTTGGCATGGAAAGGGAAGGGTTAGCTTCCTCGAGCATTTCTAGGTAAGCCCCCAAAATTTGGAGAGGTTTGGAGCTCAGGGGGACAGAGCTATGAAGCTCCCAAGGGGTGCCCTTAGGAAAAAAAATTCTAATTGGAATCCAAATTTGGGGGGCTTAGAGGGAAGAGCTTGAGGAAGGTCCCCTGCTGGGGGAGCATAGTCTTTTGTTTTATGTTGTTTTGTTTCATAATGAAGCTACTTTAAAAAATTGTTACAAATTAAACAAAACAAGTAAAGAAACAAAACAAAACAAAACAAAACAAAACACTATTTTTCCGTTTCATGTCCATCTCTAGTTACCATGCTTGCCACTCAAAGACATAGTCATTCCACTCCAAGTAACTTTTTTCATTCCAGGGGCAGTTGCATTCATCATGTTAACCATCTATGTGTCAGGGTTTACATAAGCATCACTTCCATTATGACAATAAGAGAACTGCCGGCTGTCCTAGGGGGAAGCAATCTGTGAGGATGGGTGGGGGGATTTGGCAGCAAAAGGGAAAATTGAAAAAAAAAAAAGAACTGGCTTAGTTAATTTATTACATAAAATGCTTTTTGTCTAAGCCTACTGGTTAATTGGTATGATATGGGAAACGGAAAATGGAAATGTGAAGACAAACCTGATATATAAATGAACGTTAATCTGTTAGATATTTTAAAGAATAGAGGCAGTTAGGTATAGACAAGAATTTCTATGCATAAAGTGAAATATATAGACCAGGAGGTAGCTCTCTTATAATAGCCCATAAAGTATTAACTTGATTCAGAGATGATTGCTGAAATTAGGCACATTTTGGAAGAATGGGTAAATATACTGTCGATGATATATAGCAGTGTTGGCGAACCTATGGCACGGGTGCCAAAGGTGGCACTCGGGGCCCTTTCTTTGGGCACCCGACATCGCCCCTTCATAGCCACCTGTATTCAGGTTAAATGGCTGTATTGGCACTTTGCGAAAAATTAATGGATTTTGAATCATACTTTGGGCACTCAGACTCTAAAAGGTTCACCATCACTGATATATAGAATATATATAGTTAACCAAATCTAATCTTAACTGCTTAGTATCAAAGAGCTAAATAGTGAGATTGAATAGATTGTTGAGATTAAATAGGCTACATGCTTTGTATTAAAAATGTATGTAAGTGAAGTTAGATAGAAAAAAGATGAGACAGTAAAATAAAAATTATATTTGTCAAAAAAAAGAGAATAATGATTAATAATGTATCAGTTAATAATACCAGAGGGGATGGGTGGGTTTATGTCTGTAGTCTGTTGCAGCAGATCCGTGAAATGATTTATTATGTATCTATATCTACGTATACACCTATAGCACATTGACTGTGCAGCTATATCTCTGTCTTTGAGCTCAGCAAATGAGGTTTCTGGCTGCAGAAGCAGGGGTTGGGAGTTCAGTCCCCCTGCTGGGACAATCTGCACGGTCTTGGCCAAGCTGTACATTCCCAAGGTTCCTCAAGGAGTAGGGAATGGGAACCCACTTTTGAATGGTTTTAATCTGGATGCCACAGGAAAGGGTCTCTATAAATCAGAATTGTGACTCAACGGCACATAACCATCTCTTTCTCTCCATGGCCAAAAGCCTATTGCGTAGTTATGCCTGCAAAAGGCAAATGGCTAGCTAGCAGCAGCTTCTTCCTGGCAATTGGTGATTTCTCTCTTGGATTTTGGGGTGTGCTCAAACCCAACAAACTAGCACATGCCTGAGAGAATCCAAGAAGGGTCTTGTTCAGCAGAGTTTACTAACAAGAGCTGATGCTACTGAAGGGCCCGACACTTTATAAAAAACATGCTCCTATGTTCCTCTTCCTCCCCCCCCTCCATTGTTTGAAAACAAGTGAATTTCAGATCATACATCCTCCACAGGAGCCAAGGGAGCCCCAGGGGGCCCTGGCACATTGGAAGGGAGTCAAAGATGGAAAAGTGTGGGGAGCAGACATGGGCACGGAGCGGCGAAATTTTCGTTTCCGTTACTGTTTGTCGTTTCCGTTACATAACGAAACGACAAACGAAAATTGTGCTGAAAATGCAACAAAACAAACAGAACCACGGAAATTGTGGTTGTTACGTTTCGTTTCCATTAATGGCGACACACAATGAAATGAGCTGTTTTAAATGTTAAAAAACGCCCTGGACATCCATAAAAATGCAGCGATAATTATTTATATTGTCTGATAATACCTACCAGGGGGGTTGGGGTCCTTAAAATGTTTGTTTTTGTCTTCTACCATCACGATGTATTTTTCTTTTCCCTTTAAAATGGATGCCGCCACCAGCCACAAAATGGAGGCAAGCCACGTGATGGGATCATGTTCAACCAATAGCATGCCCAGGTTGCAGACTGGCTGGGCAGATCTGACAGCCACAGAGGGCATAAAAAGCTCTGGCAGCCCCCGTCCTCCTTGCAGTCTCTGGTGGGAGTTAGGGTGGGATTGCTGCCTCTGCTGCGACTCTACCTTCAGTCCTGCAGCCTCCCTGTGTGCGTGCGTGCTGCGTACCTCTCGGTGAGTACCCTCCCTTGCCCCGCAGTACAGTCACTCTGCGACTGCCTTGCACCCTGGGCAACGCCCATCGCTGCCTTTGCAGCCTCCCTGCATACCTGGTCTGGGGGATGCCTGCACACGGAAATGCTTTAAAATTGCGCAAAAAGTGGGTAGAAATGACAAACGAAAAAACAAAAAACGGTAATGAAATTTTTCAAAAAATTCATGACAAACGGAAACGCACCGAAACAGACCTCTCAACGACAAACGAAAAACTGAAATGCCATTTTTCTGTTTCGTGCCCATCTCTAGTGGGGAGGGAAGCACATTTTCATCTGTCCCTGTTGTATTCTTGTTTGACGGCAGACCTGGATGGCTCCTAAAAGGGCTGTGGGCCACCAAAAAAGAATGGTTCTTCAACCTAGATGATGCACCATTTTGTTTCTTTGAGCTTCCTTTCTAGGCAAAGAAAAGTATTTTACCCTCTCCTCCTCCTCCTCCTCCACCACCACCACCTCCTCCTCCCCCTTCTTCTCCTCCTCCTCCTCCTGCTCCACCTACTCCTCCTTGGTAGGAATAACACAAATACTTGAGAGACATAGTTTCCCTCAATGTATGGTAATTGAGGCCTTTTTTATGGCTGTGACTCAAAAAAGAGCCATGTGTACACAGCAATTACTGTCAGATTTTTATTCCATGCCCACCGTTCAAGGTGTACTTGAACGAGACAAAGGGGTGTTAAAGCTTAGGGGAACAGAGAAGCAGTCAGCACGTAAAAGCTACAACAAAACCTGACCCCCTCAGGAGATGCAAGTGAAACGGCATATTTTGTGACAAGCCAGGGAATGGAAAACAAACAGACAGTGTCTGGCTTTCACGACCTAATTAGATTCCTGTTGATCTTAATATCGAGGGAGGAAGCTCCATCTTCTCCTTCTGCAGAAGGTTGGGAAGAAACACGTCACAGCAGCACAGATGTTCCTGCCAGCAGAAGACCAGCAGAGCAGAGGTGCTGGGAGGAGACCCTTCTCACGTTGCCATGGAAATTGCGCCTCAAGCAAGATCTGAAGCAACGTGGGAGTGCCTCATTAACTGAAGTGTTTCCTGGTCTAATGAGTGGAAGCAAAAGAATGGTAGAAAAGCAAAGAGCTTCAAAAGGGGTTCTTGATGCCAGTGGGTGTTGATGATCTCCTGCCCAAGAATTCAAGGGAAATTTAGTGGTGAAGATGGCAGGTCACCAAGAGGTTTCCATAAGAACAGGGGAGATTGCCCAGGTGCCTGTAGCACCTCTCTCATAAAACAGACAGGGGCTGTGGATAGCCTGGCACATTAAAATCCAGGGGACCGAAGGTCATACACCCCTCAGCCGTGGAAAGCCTCTGGAGAAGGAGAGAGTGACTATGGGAAAGGCACAACTTAAACATTTCATATAGCTTGAAAATCCTAGCAAGTTTGCTGCAAGTCAAATGTGAATTGGTGGTGGCCCAGCATAACAACATAATAATTTAACATTTGGAGGCCTTCAAAGAGACACAGCTATGCTGTCTCATCAATCGTGTTCTGCAAAGTCATTTCTGACTTATCCAAGTCAGGGGCATATCTGGGGGGGGGGGGGGGCAGAAATGTACATCTGCCCTGGGTGCAGCAATCTGGGGACACCTGGAGGGGGAGCAGCAGGAGGAAGCCGTGTGCCCTCCCACCACCCAGCAGTCCTCCTTGCCCCTAAGGTTGGCAATGGCACCCCCTCTGCCACCTCCACCACTGTGTGACAGGTGAGCAGCAAAACAGGCAGGCAGGCAGGCAGGAGCGCGGTGGCTGTGGTGCCTTCCTCCTCCTCTTCCTTGCCTTGGTGGGAGAGGTTCAACGAGGGGTTGTTTCTGGAAGGAGGGGAAATACAAACAATAGGTCTACTCTTCCCATCCCTGCCATAAGACGGCAGCCACCTTAATTCTCTGCTGGACAGTTCTGCCAATGGTGTTAAAAGTTGTTCTCAGGGAAGTAAGACATCTTGTGGAGAGCGCTAAAAAGCATCACGCCCTCTCCTGCACCATGGGGAAGAAATTTTTGCAGCTCCTCGTCCGTGTGAGAAGAAGGCAAGGGTGGGGCTTCTGTCCCTTGTCAACAAAGCGAAGACCTCCGTGATGCTTTCCATCTTCCAGGAGAGGATGAGATCCAGCAAGTGAAAACGCCCCACAGGTTCTTCCTTGGTGGTGTTCATATTTCTCCCCCCACGTTCCAGTCTGCTCTTTCTTGAACTCCCTTTTGCTTTGGGGATGCTGCGAGGAGTGATGGGTTATTCCGACTTTACAGCACTGAATGGGCAATTAGAAGGGCGAGGATGAATGGTCGGCGGCGCTGTTGCAGAGCGCCTCTTCCATCTTCCACAAATTATTTATCACCCTGGTGCTCTCTTTTTTGTTACTCGTTGTTAATGGGTGCTGAGTAGCCCAAGCCCGATTTCAGAGTTAAAATAAATGGACTGGAAAGTATGAGGGACAATGCCGAAGAAAAGGCACTCTGAATCATTTAGGCAGAGAAGAGAAGGCCAAGGAGGAAGCAAGGCTGACCCCCCCACACACACACACAAAATGGCCTGTCCTGTTAAGGAGGGGAAGAGGAGGGATATTATGGAGAGAGGAGCTCTCAGGCAATGAGATGGATTGGAGACCTCAAGCAGAAAATTACTCGGAAAAAAATAATTAGAAGAAAATTATCAGAGCTGACAGACAGCTGCAGAGCTAGAGGCTGGGAGTTTGATTCCTCACTATGTCCTCTTTTATTTATTTATATTTATATTTATATTTATATTTATATTTATATTTATATTTATAGTTATAGTTATAGTTATAGTTATAGTTATAGTTATAGTTATAGATGACCCTGCTTAGCTTCCAAAATCAGGCGAGGTCAGATGTGCTTATTAGGGCATCTAGGCAGCTTTATAATGTTAGGCTAGGTGTTTTAAAGAATTGCAGTCTGTAGGGGGCTGATGAGCTCCAGCAGGATGCAGGAGAAACATGTCCCTGGCAGAACCAGACTTAAGAAGGAGACCATCCCATGGCTCCCTTTCTTTGGACTTACAAAGACAAAAGCAGCTCAGGTATCTGCGTCCGGATTCTGATGAGAAACAGATATTTCTCTGGCAGTATTCAGCAGAAGGACAGAGAAGCATCTCAATATCATGAAAAATGGATGAAATGTTGTTTCATGGCAGTACAGGAAGCAACCTGTTGGTGAAAGACGAGGGCTGGTGTGTATAGGGAATAATCCTATGACTTGCTCCAAGAGTGTTATGGGATGGCTCCACAGCTATGCCCTAAATTTTACATCCTCTGTACTATGAAGTCGGGGAGAAAAGCATATTCTTCCAGTGATGCTGAAATTCTACAATTCAGCATTTCCATCTAGGCGATGTTCTCCTGCAGTTCTTCCCAACAGCATAACCAGCATAATTTACACTGCCCTTCCAGAGCTTTCAAGGTAGTGGCAGAGAGAGACATGATGCATCCACCTGGTTCTTCTGCATTAAGCATCCCTCCTCTGTGTTTAATAAGACTAACAGCTAGCAATGGCCTGGAAAATATATTTCTTGCCATTTGTCATCTCAGTGTCCTTCCTGAGAGCAACCATCTAGGACAGTAGTGGTGAACCGTTGGCTCTCCAGATGCTTTGGACCACAACTCCCACCATCCTTTGTCATTGGCTATACAGGCTTGGAATTCTAGGAGTTGTGGTCCAAAACATCTGGAGGGCCAATGATTTGCCATCACTTATCTAGGACATTGGTTCTCAAAGCCTGAGCCACCAGGATGTTTTTGGACTACAGGTCCCACAATCCCTGGCCAGCACTGCAGGCGGCAAAGGCTTCTGGGCATTATAGTCCAAGAACAACTGAGCTACTCAAGGTTGACAATGACTGATGATAAGATGGGTTTTGGCTGGAACCATAGGGAGGGGACACATTCCTTGCAACTAACTAACTTTCTTGGACTCTAATTTCAACTTGTTTGCTTCTCTCTTCCTTGTATGACTGCTACTATTTTCTCCTCTCCCGGTTTCTCATTCCACAGTGGATAGCTTTCCTCTAAACACCCAAGATATAATATGCTGGGGAGGAATGAACAATTGCTTCAGTTTCCATTGTCAGCAAGTTTCAGCAAACCATCTCATTCAAACGCGTTCAGCCAGAAAGGGATGTAATTGATGGGATATTGAAAAAATATATGTTTAGGGCCCCAGGCGTCCCTGATAATACCCTTCCATATCTACCCAACATGTGCTGTAGTCAATCATACAAGCTTAGCTAAATCTATAACTCCATTATGTCCCTTCCATTCTGCACATTCATGGGTGGGCATCTTATGTTCTGCAGGGGAAAATGCAAAGGACTGCACCTAGGAAAAAGAAACCAAATGCAAAGTTGTATGATGGGGGTAAATCTAATATTGCATGGGAGAAAGATCTTAGAATTGTCATAGATCACAAGCTGAACACGAGCCCACTGTGTGATGTAGCCACAAGAAAGGCAAATGCTATTTCAGCTTGCATTAATAGGGGTATAGTCTCCAGATCCCACAAGTTGCTAGATCCCCTCTATTTGGCACTAGGTAGGTTTCACCTTGAGTATTGTGTCCAGTTCTGGACACCACACTTCAAGAAAAAACTGGCGTAACTTCAGAGGCTGGTGACACGGATGACCAGGGGGCTAGATAGCAAGCCCTATGACAGGGATGGCAAACCTTTTTGACACTGAGTGCCCAAACTTGGTGATGGAGATGACGGCGGTGCCAGGGGGAGTCTGGATCGGCGGCGGCAGTGCCGGGGGAGTCCGGATCGGCGGCAGCGGGGGCGAGAATGGGGGGGTGAAGGCAGCAGGGCAATGGGGGCTGTGGGCTCAGCCTCACCGGCAGCAGCGGCAGGGGGGCAGGGATGGCGATGGGGATGGTGGCGGAGGCAGGATCAGCAGGGGGTGGGGGTGAGGGCAGTGGAGTCGGGGGTGGTGGAGGCAGGATTGGCAGGGGCGGTGGAGGCAGAGGCACGCGGGGGCGGAGTAGGCAGGGGACGAGGGCGAGGGTGGTGGAGGCAGGGTCAGCGGAGGCATGATCGGCAGGGGGCAGTGGAGGCAGAGGTGGGCGGGGTCGGGGTCGGCAGGGGTCGGGGGCAAGGGAGGCGATGGGGACAGCAGCCGTAGGGTCGGCCTGGCACACGACGTGCTCCATGCCCTCCCTACTTCCCCCTCTGCAAATTCCCCATGACTGGTCCAGCGGAGGGGGAAGTGGGGGGGAGGGAGCCTGTCGGGTACCAGACAAAAGCTCTCTGGGCACGCGTGCCATAGGTTCGCCATCCCTACCCTATGAGGAAAGACTGAAGGAAATGGGGATGTTTAGCCTGATGTAAATAAGACTAAGGGGTGATATGATAGCACTTTTCAAATATCTGAAGGGCTGTCATCCAAAGGAGGTCCATGATGTGTTCTCAGCCATCCCGGGGTGTAGGACATGCAACAATGGGCTCAAGTTACAGGAACCCAGCTTTTGGTTGAATATCAGGAAAAATTTCCTAACTGTTAGAGCAGTACAACAATGGAGCCAATGACCTGGAGAGGTGGTGAGTGCTCAAACACTGGAGGCGTTCAAGAAATAATGAGACAACTACCTGGCCGATACTGTATCCTTTGGCTTGTATTCCTGCATTGAGCGGGGGTTGGGCACAATGGCTTTCTAGAGCCGCTTCAACTTTAGGATCCTATGATTCTATGATTTTGCACCTGAAGAAAGATGCAAAAAAGTTGTAAAAATGTCAAGGATGAATTTTCCCAGGATTTGATGGACTGCAAATTAAATTTATGGAATGCAACAGAGAAAGCAAAGGATAAGGCATTTTTGTTTTTGACAGCAAATGCATTTCCTTGGCCAAGTTTGGCTTGAGGAGAACTCTGGAATTCTGCAGAAGCTCACCTTATACCTTTCATCATTGTTTTTTCAGCAAGCAAGGAAAGATGTTAACAGCTCATGTGTGGCCAAGATGCAAAGCGCATGGCAGTAAACGTGTTTGGATATGAGCTCATCTGGAGTGCTCAGCACCTCCCAAAGTAATTGGTTCCATTGTCAAACTGTTAACCTTATTAAACTGTATATCTTTGGGGTATTTTTATCTTTCTCAGGAGCAAGTCTTTTGTAAAGGTAATGGGTCCACACCACTCCAAAATGCATTGGTGTTACAACAGGGGGGAAAGGACCTTGCTGTGAAATCCTGTCAAATCTTTTCCTGCAGTTGCTGTGATCAGGATTTGTAGGAAGCCCCAGAGAAGCAGGGCTGAGGGGTGTGCATTGCATGCCTTTTTTGTTCCCAGTAATTTATACATCCCGGTACTCTGTCCTGTGGGTGCTGGCTCATGCCACCACCAGGAGAACATCCAATGGGTTCCACTACAAACTCAAAAGCAAGGCAATAATCTGAAAGTGTGACCTCTGCTTATCTTGGAGGGCTAGGTCAGAGAATTCTCCAAGTTTAGATAGTGTTACGGAACTAATCTGGTGATCAGAAAAGTTTGCCAAGGAAGAAACACAGCCTCTTTCTCTCTGGTGGGACAAAACAAAAAGCAGCATTTTCTTTCTCACTTTATTAAATTGAATTGGACAGATTCTACGAGATCTGTCTGAAGTCAACTTCCAGACATAAACTCCCAAGCTGCTCGAAGTGAATAACAAATCAGCGCCAAGGTGGATGGTTGAAGGAGTTCCCTTGATCCAATCAAACTCAGTAGGAGTCTTGAGCTGACACCCACATGAATTGGGGGCCTTAATTCCCATGTTACTGCCGAAATACCGTTTGTTGACTCTGAGCAGCATATAATCTCTAAAGCGCTGTGATTGAAGGTTTCTGTCATCCTAATATCTCTCCATGTGGCCTTGCCCTCCCTCAGTAAGCCATAAGAAAGGCTCTCAGGCAGATCTCAGCATTTTCTCATAAGATGTCACTTCTCACACCCCACTATCTCCCTAAATGTGGGCGGAAACACATGCTTCTATGCAGTGTGTGCATGGCGATGGCACAAATCCAGAGGTAAGGCCTAGAATGAGTGATATGTTTGCCGTAGCATTGCCAATCCAGGGCATGAGAAGAATAGAGAAAGATGACACATGGGAGATCTATACCAAACAAAGGTCTTTGTCACCTTGAAAACATGGGGCCATCCTGGCCTCCAGTGGGAAGAAGCTCCAGAGTCTGGAAGCAGCAATAGAGAAAGTCCCTCTTCCTTTGCTATTTCTGGGTAGGAATATCTCCAGAATGAAACAGGGTGGGTTGGGCACCTGTCAGTGTGCCTTTTATTGGGGGAACCATTGTGGTTGGAGGCGCCAATGCCTATCCTTATTTGAAAGGAAGAAGTGAATTTTTTTGCACATGCACTTGAAATGCTGCATGCAACAGATGTGCCCTGTCACGTTTACTTGTCATCTCTGATCTACCCCCATTCCTTCTCCCCTCCACAGAGCCTTGATAGAAGTTGACAAGCAAAAAAGCATTGAGTTTGACATCTGTTAGTTTCAAAAAATGAGAAGTCCCATAACATAGCCTTAGAGTTTCCAAAATATACAAAGGAGAAGGGTGAGAATGGCAGTGAGGGAACTCCAGGAAGAGCAGCCAGTTGTCTGTCTTTGCAACCCAAAAGGAGCATTTGGGGTAGTTGTTTTTCTGTCTCAACACAGAGGTTTGGCAGAAAGGCATGATGAGAGGCGATGACCTTGCAAGGCCTTCGGAGAAAAAACAGGCATAGATGCTCACTCAAAAGCTCACCTGGCATGCCTTGTGTCAAACTGGCCTTTAAATGATCCAGTTAAAGATAAAGGACAATCCTGATGGAATCTAGGATGTCTTTGCTGTGGAGAATGTCTGACCAATTATGTCAGCAAAGCAAATAACTCCAAGTAGGCTAGCAACATTCTCCCCTCTCCCTCCTTGATGGAGTTCCAAGGCTGATACTTCCACCTCATGTCCACCTCATCGCTGTTCGTGGTCCCACTTGGGACTGGTATGAAGTAATCTAACTGCACGTCCATTGCGGGATGAGGGGAATTTGTCGTGACCACGCCCCCTGAACTGCGATTTAAGTGGGATGAGAAATTCCCCTCCCTGGCCTCGGGAATCTGCTTGTCATGCTTCTCGTTCCGAGACGAGTGCCCATGAGGTAAGGCTTGTCGCGCAATGTGCCATTCTCTATCTAGTGGCAGGAGTGCGAAGTGCCATTCACCAGTACATTCCTTATGGAGTCAGGCTCAGCAATGTGGTGCAGAGAGATGAAAAGACAAATGCCTCACACTTAGCTCCATAACGCATTGAAGGCAAGGCTTCAGAGAATCGAAACATTGAAAAATGGAATGTCAGACCAGGAAAAAAAACCAGAGAACAAAGGCATGGAATTTCACATCTCATCATGGAATGAGGACGTGCGTTAACAGTCATGCCGGTATCATGCATCACGCCCGTGCATACACGGGAACAGGGACAGAACCAGAAGAAGACCACGTGACTGCAGCTGACATCAACACACAATGAACTTCCTCCCAGGACGAGAATGGATGTGAGGTAACCGTCCAAGATACATTCAAATTGAAATGAGGAAGGGCATACCAGAAATCTATGGCAAAGGAAAGGGCTTTTGTTGGATTACAATAGCCACATGGAGCTCTCCAAGGTCCTGTAACTCTACCTGCACTTGGAGAGCCACTAAGGTGCCCTCTTCTCTGGTGATTCAGTGGGCTCCAAGCAAGACTCTGACTATATAACAGTGCTAAAAGGACTGCGGTGATCTTCTGCTGCCATTTGTTCTTTCCCTGTTGGCTTCAGAAATCTATTCCCATTGCAATGTGAAAGATCTGCGATGCTGATTGGCACGGAATGGACAACAAACCAAAAATGCCCACATACTGGACTGGTTCATGGCCGGTTTGGGGGAGTTATGCTTTCGTGGACTAAAATGAAATATGCTGAAGTTTTTAGGGCTGCCATTATGTTTTGCTCCATTTTGCATTCTAAGAAAGTTGCTCCTCCCATTCCTGGGCCCCAGTAAGTACCTTATGCACTTGGGGCTTCCTCCTCCTCTCAACTGCCACCGCTGCTCCCCAACTGAGTAAGAGTGAAAGGGTGGGCCTCCTGCCCCAGTCCTTCCTGGGAAGTGTAGTTTTTATTGTCCATTGGGCTATATAAAGGGAAGCCCTTGAAACTACCCAGAAGTTATGTCTGAAGGAGCAGGTGGCAGCACAAAGGGATGGCACTTCCTCTATCTTTATCTGTGCATTCAGTTATTTCACAATGGAGGATCCCGCATTTTACTGAGTACCATGTGTCAGATCTTAGTATTTATTCCATAAATAAATTTCCCATTGAAGTGGGCTTTTTAAGCTCTCCTGAACCTCGGTGCATTTTCATCAATTCCTCATTCTTGGAGGAAGACCCATCTCCTTCTCTCCTGCCTCTCTCTGCACTGTCACTTTATCAATCTTTATCATATTTGCCTGGTCTGATCATGCACAAAACCCCGAGCCATAGCCCGGAAATGGCCCCGTTTAGCCTTTCCGGCCATTCCCTCTCTGATTGAGTAGCAACATCTTTATCCTCAGTAATTCTTGTCCATTTCTGCAATAACCCAATTGAGGAGTAAATAAGTACATTACCCAAGGTGCAACCGCTCCCTTTTAAAATAAGGTTACCCAACAGGCGCGCAAAAAAACAATTTGCAGCTCCCGTTGCAGTCGAGTGATATTTGATTATATCTCCAAGCGCTGAATGGGCAACAAAGGCGAAAAGCAATTTCACAGAGCAAATGCTCTACAACGGCTTTGCCATGACGGGTCGCCCTGGAAGTGAAAAGAAGGTCTTATGCTTTGCAAAGTTAAATATATATATAAATATATTTCAAAAATCATTGTCAGGTTCCTTTTGGCAGCACGAAGAGTGAGACCTCCAAGGGAGGGGAAATAGATGAGGCTCAACGCGGCTGATTAAATGACAAGACACACACGGCGACTGCTCATATCCAGGCAGGCATAACCTCGAAGGACCCAAAGAGAAGAGCAGCAGTGGCTGTTTTGACCTGCCTCGTGTGAGAGTGGCTGCCATCCTCTGGTGTAGCGTGCCACGTGCCAGGGCTTCAGAGTGAGTGGACATTTAAAAGTTTCCCCACACACTCCAGATTTGGGCCCCCTGTGGAACCTCTTCATCCAGAAGTAGCCTTCAGAAACGGTGGTATGGTGTGGTTAATGCCTTAAAGGGAGAAAATTGCTATCACTGGTCCCATTACTGTGCCGGCTCCTAAACTCATCGGCCACAATCGTCCAGTCTTAAATCCAGACAAATGCCCAGGATGAAAAGGAACACTAGAACCAGGTTTGGGGGCTCTAAGAACCTTTTTTGTCTCAAAGCTGATGGCATCATCCTCAATGCACAGAACATACTTCACCAATTGGATTTCAACCCACAGGATTTCAGCTGATACATCCATCAGGACCAGGAAGGCTAGTGCTTCTGGTGTCATTTGGATGTTGGATTGGGCTGGTATACTGTACTTTCAGAGGTGCTGTGGGAGGGGTTTCTCTCTTGCCACATGTTGTCCACAATCACCTTGGGAGTACCTGCAGCTTGAGGAAGGAAGTGTGTGCAAAAGCTACCCATTCCCTTGGCCGCCAGTGCTATTCCAGACTTGTAGCATCATGCTTCGAAACCCTTGTGTGAGCTATGGTAAGCAGTGAAATTTCGGGCACTACTGATCATCTCACAGGTACAGGAAGAACTAGTGCCAGAAAGAAGGAAGGCAAATTATGACTATATAACAGTAAAGACAAGATATATCTCTCAGAAGATCTAGGCCATCAAAGGAAAATTTAAACCAAAACTAGAAATGCTGAAAGAAATGCACTGACTAGGAGAAAATAAAGAGAAGAAGGAAACAGTATACTGGGGAGCCATACAGAAAAGATAAAAGGATGACAGACTCCTTTAAAGAAGAACCCTAGGAGGAAGATCTTGTGGTTCTAGAAATTGAAGTGAAAGCTGCTCTGAAAGCACTGGGAAGAAATAAATCACCAGGAGCAGACAGGATACTGCTAGAGCTCTTTCAATCCACATAGACTGAATTTGTCAAAATCCTAACCAATAATTATGGAAAACAAATCAATGGTCCACAGAGTGGAAATGTTCATATTCCGATCGTCAAGAATGTTGCCAAAGAGTGCAGTAACTATAGGACCATTGTTATAATTTTCCTTGTGTGTAAAGTGAATGCTGAAGGTACTGCAACAAAGGCTTTTATCTTATATGGATTGAGAAATGCCCAATGTTCCAGCTAGGCTCCATAAAGGAGGAGGCAATCCAGGCCATACCAGAAATATCTGCTGGATTTTTGAGCACACCAAAGAATTTCAGAAGGAGATCAGCCTATACTATATATAGCAGAGCTCTTCACCATGTAGATCCTGAGAAACCATAAGCAATTGTAAACAACTATCCTACTCCATAGTGCTATTTTATCTTCTTCCCAGGAAACATCAACCAGCAGGATATTGTGGGCACAAAAATATGCACTTTAATTATACTGACAGATCTCTTTTCCTGCAGTGCTGAATTTTGCTTGAGGGTCTTTTACCAGTGCAATTCTGAGTTGGAAACATTTGCACACGCCTCTTACATAATATCTTCTGCTACTTTGCAAATGCAAGCACAGCACTTTGAATGCAATGTTCGCTACAGTGCTGCGTTTCTCTCAATCCAAATGCAGAATTGCAGATTGCCGAGAGAGATGCACATTAGATGCTGCAAGGTGTTGTTGTTGTGTAGCCTCAGAGAAGGCATGGACATTTTGGAGCCTTGTTTGCACATGCCTGTGAAATGTGCAGGGCTGGAGAACATGGCAACTGTTGCTGCATTGAGGTAATAAAAACAGCTGCACTGTCTGCATTGTTTTGGCAGTCATTCTCCCTGCTCTGTTTTGGTTTTGCCATGCGCTCTTCACTTTGTGAAGGGAGAAGAGGCTAGGTGTTTTTTCCCCCATGGCAAACTGAAAAAGCCATCATGGGGAGGAAGGCAAGGGGCTATGCCTGGCATCTCTGCACTGCAATCTCTCCAAGATCTCCCAGGGACTTTAAAAATTCATCACACTGTGATCCATCCATGCTGACATGCTTTGGCTCATTCATAGTCAATGGCTAGTCCAATCTTTTCCCCTTTTCGCTGTTTGCAACCTCATTCCCTCCGTGGTCCAAACACACAAAGCCAAGATGACCTGATCAGGTCTGAACTCCAAGCATGGCTTCCCCAACCTGACAGTCATGACCTCTCAAAGGGATCTCAAAGTATTTGCTGGGAGGTTGCCACAGTTGTTTTCAATTGCAATTAATTTAAAATTTGCAATCTATGGTATCCACCAATTCATTTTAATCCTCTTGGCCCACAGATAGATGATTTTAACATGACCCTGAACTTCACCCAGCCTAGAGTTCTTAGTTATTTCTGGACCCCTTTTGTGTGGGTTTTCCTTTTATGCATCCATTCCACATCAGTTCTCTCCCCTCCGAAAGAGCCCCTTTTGTTTGCTTTTCTCTGCTCCTCCGTGCCCACCTTTGGAGGACTGACAGTAACCCTTTGGACCAAGTGGTGAACTTGGCAATGGGAGTACACCAAAGGGAGAAGGGACCCGGGCAGAGACATTCCTCCAGACCTAGCCTGAGTCATAGAGGAGGAAGGCAAGAGTTCTTAGAATCACAGAATCATAGAATCATACAGTTGGAAGAGACCTCAAGGGCCATCTAGTCCAACCCCCTGCCATGCAGGAACCCCCATCACAATGTTTCTGACAGATGGCCATCCAGCCTCTGCTTAAAAACCTCCAAAGAAGGAGACTCAACCACCCTCTGCGGCAGCATATTCCACTGCCGAATAGCTCTAACTGTCATGAAGTTCTTCCTAATGTTCAAATGGAATCTCTTTTCCTGTAGTTTGAAACCATTGCCCCGAGTCCTAGTCTCTGAAGCCATGGAGAACAAACCTGTTCCCTCTTCAAGATGACATCCTTTCAAATATTTAAACATAGCTATCATATCCCCTCTCAGTCTTCTTTTAGAGAGGCTAAACATTCCCAGTTCCCTAAGCCGTTCCTCATAAGACATTTCCTCCAGACCCTCAACCATCCTGGTAGCCCTCCTCTGCACCCGCTCAAAAAAAGTGAGGGGGGAGAACCAGGGAGGGAATGGGGCAGGGTCTGTAGGGGCAGGAATTTATTGGGTTTGAAGGCAGCAGCGTAGCAAGGTTTTGGGGTGCCTGGGGACAAAGGTGTTTTTTTCCGTCCCTCCAGCCCTCCACAACCCCATCGCATCCACCCAGCAAGGGGGGCAATCCTGCAGGTGTGGGACAGGCGTGGGGCGCGCGGGTGCATGTGTGTGTGTGAGAGAGAGAGTGTGTGTGTGTGTGCGTGCCTTATTTATTTGTTTGTTTATTCATTTTTATATTTATATACTGCCAGATTTTCCCAAATGGGAACTCAAGGCAGTTAAGAAATGTAAGATATCACCTGACCTGTCCCACAGTGGCGACAAAGAGTTGGAGGAGGAGGAGGAGGAGGAGCGCGCCGCAACTACCGTGGGCGCATGCCTGCCTGCTTGTATTGCCGCTCACCTGGCACATGGCAGCGGGAGGGCGCAGAGCTTCCTCCTCCTCCCGTCCAGGCGCCCCCAGATTTCTGCACTCGGGCCAATGTACCCTTCTGCTGCCCCCTAGATCTGCCCCTGCTTGAAGGGGAGGGGCTGTTTCCTAAATGGGCTTTTGGGGGGCGTGGAGACAAGAAGGGAGAGAGCGAGTAGGACATTTCCACACCCAAAAGAGTAAATTAAATTCAAAGGGCTGCTTATTGACACTTCTTCTTCCTCTGAAATGTTTATCTGGTAGAGGCAGATTTACACGTATGCCCCAATTATGCATTATTAATGATAATGGCTGAGGTCAGAATTGTATTCGGGGAGGAGGAATCTATTTTTAATGTGTTTTCTTCACCCTACTAACACGGTTGGCTATGCAAATGTGGCAGGGAGGGGTGGCAGGTTACTTGGCTGTTACAGCAGGGCTCACAAGTCAGAAGAAAGGTTAGCAAACGCTGCCCTAAGACTGCCAGTTCACTTTTTGTGGAGTCTGACCCTGTGAACCAGGACGGGACAGTAGCCACATTGTGGAGCATATACAGTGGCTGCAAAAGGGTACCATATCAATTTCCAAGTTTCAGGACTGTAATTAAGGTGGAGCAGCCAGGGCACGGATATCTGAAGGGCACCTGAGGTAAATTTTTTGGTGAATGTTAGCAAAATAAATGTCAAAACCTCCCAAGTCCTATCCTTCCTTCCTTCCTTCCTTCCTTCCTTCCTTCCTTCCTTCCTTCCTTCCTTGGTGAGTGGGTGAGAGATGGTGCTGCTTAGTCCAGGTGTCAACTTCCTGGTTACATCTCCCTTAGCATTGCCTTTTATTACTGGGAAAAATTCTCCTCCAAAATCCTGAAGCTACTAATCAGTGTGTTAAACCGGAATAAGGAAAGTCCAGCTTTCAAAATATTGTTGGACTGCAGCTCTCAGCCTTCCTTACCCTTGCCTGAGCTGGCAAGGGTTGATGGTAGTTGCAGTCTGATAGCATCTGTTTCCATCTCTTAAGGCAGAAGAGACTGAGGAAGACAGCTTCATTTGATATATATTCTGCAGTTTTCCCCTGCATCACCTCATCCCAACCTTGGGTCCCCAGATGTTCTTGGACCGCCACACCTAGAAATCCAATCCAGCCCAACTAGTGGTGAAGTCTTCTAGGACTTACAGCCTAAGAGCACTTGCTCTAGAGCAGTGGTTCTCAACCCGGGGGGTCCCCAGATGTTCCTGGACTGCAACTCCCAGAAATCCCTTCCAGCACAGCGACTGGTGGAGGCTTCTGGGAGTTGCAGTCCAGGAACATCTGTGGACCCACAGGTTGAGAACCACTGCTCTAGATCAACCCTACAAGATCAGGTGCCAACTCTAGGTACAGCTTGACAGCCAGGCTTCCTATGGCTGCTTTCACATGACCACTAAAATCCGCAGCAAATCCACCCCTCCCCCGAACGGTCACGTGGTTGATGTTGCGGATCAGAAGTTCCCATGATTGCGTTTTGAAAGTCCACAAGTGTTCTGATCCCATGACTGAGATCCGCAGCAAAGACACCATAATGGGGGCGAAATGGTTGTGGTGCAGATGTTCCGTATTCCCATGGACTCGAGTAATGGTTTAAAACCCGCATTGGAATAGCAGCAAGGATTTTACCACCTCGAGACCAGGTACTTGTAAAATGTGCTGGGTTGCACTTAAGTGGGCGTGGTTGCACCTTATTTTTTCAAAAGTCCACTGCTCGTGGGAAAATGATTTTATGCTCCGCATTTGCGAGCACTTTGCAGTGGATTCTAGTGGTCGTGTGAAATCAGCCATAGTTGCTTAAAGAGATCAGTCTTGTTCAGCAAATTGGATGTGCCACTTGCTGTCTTCCTGATTCAGAAGGCTCGCCTGCACACTGTAGGCCAAAAGGCATTGTCCAAACACAATGACGGACCCACAGTGTTGTGTTGCAGGGCTCAATTGCACCAAGTATTTGCCACAGAGGGAGTGACACTGGTGTCAGTTCCCTGGGCATTTTTGTGATAGTGAGTTAACATTTTTATATATAGATAATTCCATGTTTCTGGTTTACCTGCTGAGTCAAGTACTGCCCCCCCCCAAGCTTCCTAGCTGTCATTCGTGTCACTTTTAGCACCTTTGGACTTCTCAATGATATGCCCTTTTCTGATAAGGCTGCTGAGGAGCTGTCAGCTTCATGCATCAGATTGCCTTCCCTGGAATTATTCAGAAATCAAGGTTCCTCTCTGAAAATAACAATCCAAGAAAGACACATCAGAAAGGCTCTTCCTTTCTCCCTTTGCTGTTTAATTTAATTATACTGTAATGGAGACCGGATCATTTATGACAGGGGTCTTCAAACTTTTTAAACAGGGGGCAGGTTCACTGTCCTTCAGTTCTGTCCCTCAGAACTGTTGTGGGCTGGGCGGCGGCAGCGGTGGTGGCGGGCGGGGGGGGTGAGGGAATAGGGGAGGGTTGGGGCAAGCAGTGGTGGTGGGGGAGGCAAGGGAACTAGGGGGAAGGGGGAAGTGGTGGTGGGGAGGGAACCGAGGGGGGAGGGTTGGGGTAAGCGGTGGTGGCGGCAGCAGCTGGAGTGGCTCTCCTTCCTTCCTTCCTTCCTTCCTTCAGGAAGGAGGATGCAGTCAAGGCAAAGCAGAGCCCCTCCTCACCTCCTGGGCGGCCGCTCAGGATGAGGAGCAGCAGAAAGGAGTGGAACCTGAAAAGAGGCCCAAGCCTGCCATTGCAGGACCCTGGATAGCTCCATGTGCTCCCAGTATAGCCCTATTCAGGTCTTCCAAATAAAGGTTAAGGGATCAGCGAGTTCTGCACTTCGATTCCCACACTGTGCCTCCTGGGAAAAGAGCCAGCCTATGTGGCCTTGGGCAAGCTGCACAGTCTCAGGGCACTTCCAGAAGAAAGGGATGAGACATCACCTCTGAGTATTCTCTGCCTAGAAAACCCCGAAAAGCGTTGGCATAAACCCAAATGGATTTGATAGTAGAGGATGATTATGTCACATGACAAAGAAAGGAATGTGAACCCCTCTGCCGTTACTATGACTGTGTGAAGAATGGAAACTGAGAATGTCAAGGTATTTCACAATTTGTTCTGCCAGCGGAAGCAAATACTTGTGGAAAAATTACATAGAAGCAGAAGCAGACAAAGTCAGAGCTTACTTAAAACAAACAACTATATTCCAAATATATACAGATAAGTTACATGGAGACAAATCAACAGCATAACAGCATTTCATCATACATGGCATATATAATCAGTACACAGCATAGAGAGACAAAGAATGGTGGGTGCCTTACTCACAAAGGCCCATTGAACACTGATTAACAGAGCATTTATATACATTTGTTCTGTCCAATCAGGTAACACTTTGCATCATGGCCATTGCAGCACCTTGCATCAGTCAAGCTCATTTAAGCCCATTCATTTCACCTGCAGTCTAATAGAAAAAAAATCCTTTAGACCAGTGGTTCTCAACCTGTGGGTCTCCAGATGTCCCTGGACTGCAGCTCCCAGAAGCCCCCATCACTTGCTGTGCTGGAAGAGGTTTCTGGCAGTTGCAGTCTAAGAACTTCTGGTGGAGAACAGGTGGAGAACCACTGCTTTAGACTGAATCATTGTGACTTTGCAGGTTTGCAGACTCCATCTTAGAAATCAATTAAATACATACAGACCACTTATTTATAAACCTGTCTAATACATAGTTTCAATAACTAATATCTGTCAGAGAAAGACAACTGTCTCTGAGCACAGAGGGACACCATGAATTGGTAGAAGTGGAGGAGGAAATTCTCCATAGGAAGAAGAGACATATTTTGCCCCCAGGCCCATCCCTTTTCAAGTGAGCAAAACAATAACAGAGGAGGGGCAGAGTTGCCATTTTGTTATGCTAGTGGTGGTGGTGGTACTGCTGCTGCTTTATGATCTGCATTTGGGTTGCTGCAGTTTATATTTGGTTGCAATTACAAATTAGTATAATTCTTTCCTTCTGCTTTATTATCTGCATTTCATTTAGCAGTAATTATATTCTAGAATAAAGCATCCTATTTCTTTCTTTAAAAAGAGATTTTATCATTGGGAAAAGTAGACTAAAGATACTTAAATAACTGAAAATGATATATCATATTATGCAATCAAACAGCAGCCATCACATCCATTCTATACCAACATGTGTTCTTGCATTCAGTTATAGATACAGATATTTATGATTTAATAACATTACAAAATGAGTCGTTTAATGCATCAGTAGCCATCAAGCAAAGCAAGATGGCATAAATTGAGCTGTCATGAAATGGAGCCGGGCAATTCCAGATGTCCACCCAGTGAACATGTTTGGCTCTAGGATAGCCAGCTTGTTGGTCACAAAATGCTGGGCTGGGGACATATTGTAAGCTGGAGGCCACATTAATTTGCATGTTTTAATTGCATGCAATTAACATAATTGGACCACCATTTCCATGAACTTGATATCTGAGTATTCCCAACCAACCTGCTTCCTGCTGCAACTGAAGGGATCATAAAGACTTTGCAAATGAAGGAGTTCATAGAAATACTTCGGAGCATACTCTCAGTTCAATATTTACGGTAGCCCTCAGAAGATGAAATGTCTTCACTGGAGCATTAAAATGCATCTCCATTGGCAAACCAACAAAACAGATTGGATTTATATAACATTGTATGTAATCAGAACTTTAACTGTCTCTTTTAAAAGATAACTCCCAGCCTAATCTCATAAAAGTGTCGCCATGTTCAATATTTGACTCACCAATACAATAACATGCCAAAAACAAGATGCGTCAATTAAATTAGAGGTGTCAATTGAAAATTAATTACGTCCTACATCTTAGCATTGTGTTTATAAGCAGCAAGTGCCGAGGCTCTGTTGTCTATGCCAGTCTTTTTTCTAACCAAAAGGGGTCCGCGTCATCTCTGGGTCAAATCCATTACATAAGTCATCTTCACAACAGGGAGAAGGCAACGGCATGGTTGTTGGGCATCCTGGATCATCAGATTTTCCAAGAGCTTGACAAGTAGTAGGCAAGAGATTAATTTCCATGCTGTCTCCCATAATGGCTTTGCCAACACACATGTAGTGTAAAGCTCCTATATGCCCTCTCCATGATATTCAGCTGCTTCAAATGAGCTTTCTGTTCTCGTTGCTTCTGCTCTAATTTCTTTAACTTCTGCCTTTCACTCAGACCAATAGATCTCACATCTTCCATCCACACTTGTTCCATACTCTAAGGCTTTTCCTCTCAGTTCCCTCCTGAAGCTTCTGGAAGAACACTAACAGTTTGAACACTGGTTTCCCTTTCTCCATCAGTTTTTTCCCTGCTGCCTCAGATCTCCTTCCCTCTCTGAAGGTGATTCAGCAAGGTGAGGCATGAGACTTCTTTGATTTATTTTTAAAACAGAAGGAGCATCCGTTTTCTAGGTGACAGCTAGAACAGCATGAGGATTCTAGGGAAGTATGAGGCTTCTAAGCCAAAGAGGCTGAAGACTCAGGACCAGACAGCACCCAGCAAAGGGCACAGCAACAACAACTAATCCCAAATGGAGTGTCAAATGGACCCGTTTGGGTGACCAGCTAACCTCCAGTGAGATGATCCTTTTCAATAAATGGTCTGTTTTGGATGCTGCTGCCTTTAGCAAGGCACAGAAGACTGTCACTCCTTCAGACTCTGCACTGGAGTCCTTCATTTCAGAGAACAGCATGAGTTTCTTAGAAGTGCTGTCTGATTGGGTTCTTCCCATGATAGACCTTCTGGAACACCAGAGGCCTCTCTAGCAGCTTCTGAGAAATCCATTCTCTCACACCAGTTGTTTATATTCAGTCATTAAGTTGTGTCCAACTCTCTGTGACCTCATGGACCAGAGCACGCCAGGCCCTCCTATCTTCCACTGCCTCCTGGAGATTGGTCAAATCCATGTTGGTTGCATCAATGACACCGTCCAACACCAGTACCTTCCCATAAATCCATGATACATCCTTAGAAAGTGTAGTTAGAACTCAGGGGCATGGCCTAGAGCAGTGATGGTGAACCTTTTAGAGACTGAGTGCCCGAACTGTGATTCAAAATGCACTTATTTTTAGCAAAGTCCCAATACAGCAATTTAACCTGAATACAGGTGGCTGTGAAGGGGCGATGTTGGGTGCCCACAGAAAGGGCTCTGAGTGCCACCTTTGGCACCCTTGCCATACGTTCGCCAACACTGGCCTAGAGCATGGAAAATAACTTTTAGAACTGCTAAAGGATCCTGGTAATCATGAAAAACAGTCCACTTCAGAAGAAGGTGATATTTCAATGTGTCTCTCTGGAAGACCAGCCTACTAGTGTTGGTTTAAAAGCACAGCAACACATTTATAATCAGGGACATCCACAGTTTGACTTGACCCTCTTTTCAAAATATACAAGCATTCAAACAAAAAGCAACTCTTCATTGGTCAACTTAAAGATTTTCATAGACCTATTTAGCTGGGAGTGAATCCCATGGAACCTAAGGAGTTAAATAAGTATACCCAGAAGGAGATTCAAATGCAGACTGCCTTTATCTGTTCAGTGAAATTATCCTGGGAAATAGATTTTACACCACTCTTTTAAGCACTGGCACATTACAGCCATGCACACACACCCTGCAACGAGTCCTTGTGGTTGGCATGAATTCTTTTTCCAGCTTTGAGATTCCATCTCAGTGGGATTCTTGGAGTTCAAAGTAGAGAGTGCGACCTGAAGAACCAGTACCTGCCTTTCTGCAGAAACAGAAGGCTTTTCCTCACTGCTCTTTCCAAGATTTTTAGACTATCAGGGCCAGACTAAAAGACAAGAATGTCATTGATCAGGTTCTCCTTTATGAGGGTCTTACAGGAAGATGACTTCCTTGCCAGGTTCCCATTTGCTCTGGCAGACAGATGCATCTCCTAAGTGTACTTGATTGGTAATCTATGAAGCATGTCGCTCATTTCCCCAGCTTGGGTTTGATCTGCTCCCACACAGATCTGCAACACTCTTTACAGTGGAGGGGTGCCCAATTAGGAAGCTGGGGCTCATTCCTGTCAAGATACCTGAAGTACTTCCTTCCTCCCAAGTGTCCCCACCCTTCAGCAGCACATTGACTTAATTCCAGTAAAGTGTCATGCACTTGCATGTCTCTGAGACCTGGAAGCGATGGCAACTTTCAGACATTCTTGGAATTAACTCATGAGCTGTAAATGGCAGCTCCTCATTCTGCTTCTTGAACCTTTTCATTGGACAGTCCACAGATTGAATCTAAGAGGTTCATGTGTAGATTTTTGCACACAAGGATGATGAGGCAAGTGAAAATCGACCACCCTAGAGAGGCATCTTCCATTATGAAGGACTGAACTTCAGTTTGTGGCATCTCTGTACAAGAATGAGGGCGAGGAACCACAAGACGATTCTTCTCATTGGTGCAGGCAGTTAGGAACTTCCCATTGTTCTTGAGAGAATTCTCACAAGGGCGAGAATGATATTTTGCACACCATTGCCCAATTCTGCTTATTTTGCTAAAAGAAAAATTAGATACACAAAGATATGTGCAATCCACACAATTGTGCCAACTGTCCAAACCGAAGGCTGCTATTTCTTCATTTAAGAATCGGATGGGTTGTTTGAATCTTTCTTAGCAATTTGCCACTCCTTCTCTCCTTGCTGTGTGCATATTTTGCTTCTCAAAGGAAATGAGAGAGAACACTGGTTGCATTTTGCACAAATTACAGAAGTTTTTGAGGAGGAAAATGAACGCTCTTATGTGGAGACCAGATATCTTCTTGGTTTTTCACGTGCCTCAACTTAAACAACAATGAGGAATCCAGCAACTTGCTTTTTCCATCCCAGTATTAAATCACAGAGCTACAGTCATGAAGGCCTATCAGTGACAGAACACTGCCTTTATACTGAGCATTAAGGCAGAGGTTTTGTGGATGAGAGGGCTCCCTTCTAAGAAAGTATGTGGACAACCACTCAGTTACACTTTTCTACATAGGATGACTTTAAAACTGGGAGCAATACAGGCTGGGTGCCCTATTTGTATGTCATAAAGTTCTGTCCCTTCACAAACAAATGTCCAAAGGTGTCAGATCACAGATTGTTTGCATGTCAAGAAACACCTATTGGCATGCAAACCTCTTGGATTTTTTTCAGAGCTCCAAAAGTTACTTTTTTTTCAAAAATGGGTCCCAGAATCACCCACTCCATACGGCTACCTTTTCCAAGGCTTGGGTGTCATCCTGTAGAGATTCTCAGTTGACATGTAGCACTTCATATGACTGTGACAGGGATACAGAAGGAGAAAGTGTGGGTCTATCCGCTAGTACATCCGTGGGACAAACTGAGGATAAAGAATTGAAAGGAATCCACAGAAAGAAGAAGGAGAACAACATCTAAGTGAAATAAGGAAAACTGAGGAAGATAGTTTGGAGGAGGGTTTAGAAGGGAAGTGGAGCCCTGCAAGAATTACTGCTGGGTTCTTAGCCGTGATCCATAAGGTAGTGACTTGGGATGCACTGAAGGTAGAAATGGAGGGGTTAAGTATGAAAGTGGATGACAAGGAGGTACAGACTGATAAAGAGAAGAAAGAAAGAAAAATAGTGGAGGAGAAGGAAATTCAGACTGATGACTGGAAAGTGGGATGGAGAGATAAGAAGGTACAGGTGGGTGGAAGGTATGGAGATATATCCTCTGTGGGGTTATATTGGCATACTGCAGTCCAAGTAAATTTAGATAAGGAAAAAGTGTTAAAACAGGTGGGAGTGCAGACTGAAAATAGAATGAACCGGATACTATATAGAGAGGCTTGCGTTCAAACAGAAGAGCACGAGAGAGACAACGAGTCTCGTGAAGGGAAGGGAGGGCGCGAGAAGGAAGGAGGAGGTCCGTTAGAGGAAAGAACGGTTAAGGACGTTAGAAAGGGAGTACCAGTGAGGAGAGATGTCTGGAAAAAGGGGGATTTAGGGTTACCGCTACCGACACCAGATATACCTCCCCGATACACTGGGCAAAGGGGCCTGACAGAAGGAAGAGATAACCTAACAACCAACCCACCGGGATGGATTCCAGGGTGGGGTTGGAATCCAGATCTGGCAGGACCACTACCTCACAGCGGAACCCGCTACGAGAATCCCCCAGTCACTCGTCCGAGATTTCACCACAAATAACAAGTAACGTTTGTCATCAAAGAAATATATTGTTCAATGGTTTGTTTGAACCGGACTTTGAGTTACCCTTATTATCTCCCGTTGGAGAATGTTGTAACAATGATAAAACAAGACAAAAGACAAAAGAAACTGGTTTAAATAAAGAGTTGTTTATTTTTCAAGAATCCACACCGATTGCGCCTAATTCTTCCAGAAATCATATAGAAATGGATAAAGAACCCTCACAATGACCGAATATTATAAAAAGTATAGAACATGGGTGGCCAAGTTTAGTTGTTTTGGGACCAGCCAACAAGCTAGTTTCGGACCATTTTGGACCAAAAAAAGAGTAAATTCTTCAGGCTGTGGAATTCTGTCATGGTGTTTCTGTGACCCCATTTCCAATAAGTAAGGAAAATACTGTATTACTGCCAAAAACAATTCAGAAACACTGGGTGGTTCAGAATTACACAAGTGTAGGAGGAGAGTATACTGAACCAACCAACCAAGGAATCAAAAGGAGAAAAAAACAAATTGCAATCTTTTGTGAGTACAATCTCACTTCTTCAGGTGTGGCTCCACCCCTTCATGAATGGCACAGAAAAATTGCAGTCCAGATTCTCTCAGAATAACCATGGCAGATGTCTGTGCTGAGTCTGCTTGGGTGAAGTAAGTGAAAGTCAACTGGGAGGTGCAATTTCAATCATCCTTTCCTGTAGCCTGCTTGGAATTTTCCATCCCAAACTCCTGGAACATGAAGTTTCTTCAGAGCCAAAGGTTGCGGGGGAGTGGGGGACAATACAGAGCCATAACAATCTCTGTTGGAAGGAGAGGCTTGTAATAGACTATTGAAACGTACCACCAAGGTGACTCTATTAGAAATGGGCACGAACCGAAAAAATGGTGATTGTTTTGGTTCGGTTCGTTTTAGGGTTTGGTTCGTTTATTTTTGTTTTTAATGATTTTTTTTAAAAAAATCATTTCATTGGTTTGTTGATTCATTATTGCACCATTTATTTTGACAGCACGGGCAGGAAAAAGCATTTAAAAAACAAAAACAAAAAAAACAGCCACAGAGAGATTAACTTCACAAACTGGACTGGCAGCATCCTTATCCTCATCCTCCACATCCTCATTATCATCTTCAATCATCCTTTCATTGGCGGTGGCAGCAGCAGCAGCAGGGCGATCCTGGCCCCTGGGGCAGGGACTTTTTGAGGCACTGGCTTGGGGCCAGCACCTCTTTTTTTGTTTCTTTTTAAAGCGCCGACCTCGTGGCACCTGAGGTTTTATTTTTTATATTTTTGTCTTGGTTTTAGGGTGCCAACCCAGCCACACCTGGGGCCAGGTCGGCACTCCTTTTGTTATTAACATTTGTGCTTGTTTTGTGCCCATCTCTAGACTCTATGAGATAGTAGCCCCCCCCCCCTTTATCTCTCTCAGTCTCTCTCTTTGCCTGCAAACCTACACGGCATTCAATTTGTTCAACCTGCTCCACACTCTACGGCCATGTCCATGATCGTGTTTATTTAATTGGAGGGTGAGGGCATCCTGCCATCCCCCTGATGAGTGTAATCCCTGCATCTCGGTTGGGTGCTCAGATTCAAGGGCTAGCAAGTACCTTGGGCAAGGACCAGAGAGAGACAGATGGCCAGTCGGCAAGCCAAAGGATGGAGGCCAAAAGCCACACGGCCGGAAAGCCAACTAAAGTGATCCAACAAGAGGGAGAGTAGGGGCCATCCGTCAATGACAACCTGCCCAAAGCAAAAGCTAGAGGGCAAATGAGGAGGGTATCATGCCATGCCTGCCTGGTGCCCCTGGCATCAACTGACTTCCCAAGGTCAGAGGGATTATGGGCTGTGGTGTGAATGTGCCAGCTGGAAATGCTTGTCATTGCATTTTCTGATTCTTCAGCAGCATTCAGGGTTGGACGGAACTTCTGCCTGAGCCCAGGAGAGAGGGGGAACAGGAGTTCAGTTTAAGCCCTTCGGTGCCGGATATAATCTTGGTTCCTTCTAAAGAGAGCATGGCTACCCTGGCAGCCACAAGCCATCGCAGATTGGCATGGGCTGGAATTTAAAATTGGCGCTACAATAGAGAATGTTCCTTTGCAATCAAAAGAAGGATTTGAGAGGCAGAGTAATTAGGGGAGGAAATTAACTGGGCTGATTGGATGGCTAAAAGGAGGCAGTGCCTGTGCATGATGTGAGAGTGAGAGAAAGAGAGAGAGAGAGACTCTGAAAGAGCTTGGAATCTGGTGCTAGCCAACAAGGGTGAGACGGAGAGAGAGATAAAAAGAAGACATCCCATAGTGGAGAAACACAGAGGCAACCCAAGGAGCAGGCCTTTGTTCTACAAAGGCCTGCTATGAAGATAAGGTTGGCTGTCAATGGATATCTGATTTGCCAACAAAACTGTCTTTAACAACTGCCCTGATGGAGATACAACATGTTTCTAGGACGAGCAAGAGTAAGCAACTAAATCCAGACAAATCGTTCATTTCCAGCCTGTTTCCAAACCAGATGGATGAGTTCCAGCTTAAAAAGGGAACACCTTGATTTGATTCTGGGGTGAAACGGAAAAATATGTACATTTCAATCGGTGTCTGGAGTGCAAATCAAGTGTTTTTTTCTCCGGTTAATGGAAGTACCATAGCCATGATGTTCGGATAATTCATACACATAGCAGATACATGCCCTATCTGTCTGTGTACATTTGTTCTTGTTTCGTGCCCTCACGTTTCCCTTGACATATGGAGACCCTATGTAAAAAAATGATCTCCAAAGCATCCTGTTCTCAACAGTCTTGCTTAGCTCTTGTAAACTCAAACCTGTGGCTTCCTTTAGGGAGTGAGTCTGTCTTGTAATTGGTCTTCCTCTTTTCCTGCTCCCTTCTACCTTTCCCAGCATTACCGTTCCCCCCACCCCGCCCCAAGAACCCTGACTTCTCACTATGTGCCCAAATACCTTCATTTAGGAAACATCCTTCCATGAATATCAAAGGAGGAGCATTCTGGAGCTTGTAGCCCAAAAAACTCTTCCGAAATCCTTGATCAGACAACAAAATTAATATAACGCCAATGTTTATGCCAGCACTCATGAAGCTTATGTCTTCCAGATGGACTGAATGACGCCTGCCATCATAATTGGCCAAGCAGGCGGGTGTTGGATGAAACTGCAGCTTGATTCATTTGAAGAGCACACAGATTGGCAGAAGATCTCTATCTGGGTGGTTTATAATTTAATTATGCAGGCTACACATTGCCCCACCCCCCAGTGAGCTGGGTACTCAATTGACCAACCTCAGAGAAATGAAAGGTTGAGTCAATGTCATGCCAGCTACCATCGGGATGAAATATGAGCCGAGTCTTGGCTGCAGTACCGCCCTTTAACTACTGCACCACAAGTCACATGACACCATAGAATTTAACCCCCTCCTGAATCCTTGCAGAAACTCCATACTGCACATGGACTTGGGGAGAGCACTTCAGAGCATAGGGGCAGCAACACAGAAGGATCTTTTTGGAATATACCCAAGCCAGACTGCTTTGGTGGTTGGCACCTTTAGATGTGCCATATAATTTTATTGGCTTGTGTTGCCTTTGAAAAGTAGTGGCTGCCCAGGATGTAGTTCCCAGGTAGAGATGGGCACAAACTGCTGGTTTGGTGGTTCGTGCTGGTTCGTTACTCATCTGAACAGATCTTTTTTGCCTCCCAACACCATCTCCATTTACTCAGATGAATGAGGGGGCACAAGGAAGCCAGGACACTGCCTCTAAGCAGGTGCCAACCAGATGAGGTGGGGATGGGAAGTGTCAAACACCTGTTCAGTCAAAAAAACAAACCAGCACAAACTATCAAACCAGCAGTTCATGCCCATCTCAAGTCCTAATAAAATATGTATGACTTTAAATGTAATAGTACCCAAAATATTTTTTAAACCCAGCGTGTTGTAAGTATGTGGAACTCCCTGCTACAGGATGTGGTGATGGCATCAGGCCTGGATGCCTTCAAAGGGGGACTGGACAGATTCCTGGAGGAAATGTCCATCACAGGTTACAAACCATGATGGAGATACGTGTCATCTCCAGACTTAAAACCAAGGTACTTCAGGGGCCAGATGCAGGGGAGTGGTATCAGGAGACAGAGATCTAGTCTCGTGCGCTCCCAGACACATTTGGTGGAGCTACTGTGAGATACAGGAAGCTGGACTAGATGGGCCTTTGGCCTGATCCAGCATGGCTCTTCTTACGTCCTTATGTTCTTATGTTCTTACTTCTTATTGTGAATTGAATCCAGAAAACCTCTGGCAACCAATATAGCATGGGGGTGGGGGGAGACAGCTTAGCTGCCCCATGATGTGCCAAATAGATAGTCCAAATTGTTGTCAAAGACAGCTCCATGTACAGCGAATTGCAGTAGTCTAATCTTAATGTCACAATTACATGGATACTTGATTTCATGAAGGCAAAACTAAATGCATAATGTAATGTGCAATGCAGCTGGATCACAAACCCCATTCAAAGGGCAGGAGGAATTCAAACCTGCATTATGAAAACCACAAGAAGAGGTATTGGATTTTCTCAGAGAGGAGAGAATAGTTCAATGCACTTCTGTTGGTGCAGGCTTAGAAACTGGTGTTCATGGACTCATGAGCAGATAGCTGGGTGTTTGTCCAGGTGGTGTGATTTTCTCCTTCTTCTTTTTTCTCCCACAGTTGCTGAGCTGGTTTCCAGAGAGGCTTCCGTCTGAGAAGATGATTGGTTCGTTAACATGCGTGCACCAGTGTGCCCTCTCTTAACAATGACCTCGAGCATGAAAATGACAAGTCAACAACAGAAGAAGTTCCACTTGGAGCATCTGGGATGTTGTGCAACCAAGAACGGCTGTAAGTCAATATTTTCCATTGGTACAATCTGCCAATGATGCTGGATCAGATCTACAGACAGGTAATGCAGCTGTTTACAGTGTGCGTAATGATAAAAAATTGGGTTGGCTAGATTTGGAGACAGTTTGCAAACATCGCTCTACACACACACACACACACACACACACACACACTTTTGCCTGGGATTTGCATCAACCTTTTCCGTACCTTTCTGCCAAAGAAGTGAAGAGTAGCTGCCATCCATTTCTGCCATTTTATCCCAATGATAAACACAGATTATACTGAAGGGAGAGGAGGGAGGGAGGGAGGGAGGGAGGGAGAGAGAGAGAGAGAGAGAGAGAGAGAGAGAGAGAG
>JAHTLZ010000008.1:18774566-18788862 GCA_023846285.1 Phrynocephalus versicolor | reverse complement strand
GTGAGAGAGAGAGAGAGAGAGAGAGAGAGAGAGAGAGAGAGACTGACCTTCACAATTCAGCAAAGATCTGATGTCTGATTTCCCAGTCAACATCCTTGAAACAGCAGATTTCCCAAATGGGCTTGGATTGACACTTGATTGAGTTAAATGAAATATATTTATAAGCAGAGCCAGACAATTGGAATGGCTTTGACTGCTTCTGGACAACATATTTTGGCCCCTTCATTCTGTCCACCTGTTCGATTCATAAGATAAATCACAGGAAATAATAATTAAAAAACGAATGAAGCAGCACAGAGATGTGCATAAAAAAAACAATAGAAAGCAGGAAAGTATTTTGTCCACATTAAGAAGAAGAATCCCAGGAATGGGACATCAGTGTATTAATTGAGATTTAAGAAACCCGTGTTGACTTCTTGTAATGACATCATTGTTTGTTAAATAATTGCAGACTGACTGTTTAATAATCTGCTCTAGGATCTTTCCAGGAATTGAAGTCACGCTGACTGGGCGGTAGAGATGGACATGACCAGGAAAAATGATGTTTCAAGTTTTCGTGTGTCGGAGCTGGCCCGTTTCGGCTCGTTTCCGTTCTTCGCGAAATTTCTCAAAAATTTGTCATTTTGTTTGTCGTTTTTTCCTCTGTCGTTAGTACTGGTTTCGGGGGGGTGCAGGCTCCTGGAGGCACCTCTCTGGGGTGGGTGCCTCCTCTGGCCCGCTACAAAGGGAAAGTGGGCTCCTGGAGGCACCCCTCTGGGGTGGGTGCCTCCTCTGGCCCGCTACAAAAGGGTACGCATAGCCAATTGGATATGCATACCAAGTTGCAGTGACAGGCAGAGGCACCTCTTTTGGGTGCCTCTACTCTGACTCACTAAGAAGGACAGCATACTGGCATACTGCCCTCTGGGCGCTCTATGGCTTACCCAGAAGGGAAGTGTACTTGCGTGTAGTGCAATGCGAGTACACAGATCTGGCTTAGGGTTAGGGTTAGCGCAAGGGCTAGGCTTAGGGTTACGGGTAAGGTTAGGGTGAGTTCGTGGGGTGCACCTCTGGGTGCCTCTCTGACCCACTAAGAAGGACAGTGTACTGGCGTATGGGTTAGGGTTCGGGTTCGGGTTCGGGTTCGGGTTCGGGTTAGTGGGATTTTTATGCCCGACTGGCACATCCCAGAAGTCTCAGTCAAAACCTGGTCAAGTGGCCATGCAATTGGTGGAATGGCTCCAAAAATTTGCATGGTCCACTCCCATGGTCAGCCCATCATTGCGCAGGTGTAAAAAAATAAAAATAAAAATAAAATAAAATAAAATCAATGGAGACGTTTTGTTGCAAGAAAAACCCACTGCTGCTACTGTAAAAATTCAGGCAGTTTTAAAATAGCTATTTTCGCATGTTTCTGTGGTGCTTTGGTGTGTTTTTGGACCACAATTTCAAAATAAATATTGTGGTTGCCCCATTTTGGATCCCCCGCCGGCACCACATGGCATGGTGAGTTGGCGAGACGACGAGGATGCCCCCCACCAGAGCAGCCCAGGAGAGGAGAGGCGGGGAGACCGGGGACCCCCCCCAGAAACCACCCCTCTGGTAGGTGCCCTCACTCAGGCGGGCATATTTTTGCCTGCTTTTTTGGCCAGGAATCGGGTTTTTTTTAATTTTTAAAACATTTTTTCTGTGCCGCCGCCGCTTGGCGAGTTGGCAAGACAACAAGGATGCCCCCCACCAGAGCAGCCCAGGACAGGAGAGGGGGGGAGGCCGGGGACACCCCCCCCCCAGGAACCACCCCTCTGGTCAATGCCCTCACTCAGGCAGCTATATTTTTGCCTGCTTTTTTGGCCGGGAATTGGTTTTTTTTTTAATTTTTAAAACTCTTTTTCTGTGCCGCCACCGCTTGGCGAGTTGGCGAGACGACGAGGATGCCCCCCACCAGAGCAGCCCAGGGAGAGGGGGGAGGCTGGGACACACACACCCCAGGAACCACCCCTCTGGTCGGTGCCCTGACTCAGGCAGGCATATTTTCGCCTGCTTTTTTGGCCGGGAATCGGTTTTTTTTTAAGTTTTAAACCTTTTTTTCTGTACCACTTGGCATCACGTGATTGCTGCGATGCCAGGAACGACAACGACAAATCAGACCCAATTTTTCTTTTATCGGTTCGAGTTCGAGTTCTGGCGGAGTAATTGTCGTTCTTCGTTCCGTTGCGTAATGGAAACGAGGAACGGAAACGGAAATGAGAATTTCACCAAGTCGTGCCCATGTCTACTGGGCGGTAATTATTAGGGTCCTCTTTTTCCCCCTTTTTGAAGATGGGGACAACATTAGCCCTCCTCCAATCGATGGGGACTTCCCCTGTTCTCCAGGACTTCTCAAATATTATTGCCAATGGTTCTGAAATTACTTCCGTCAGTTCTTTTAATATCCTTCGGTGTAATTCATCTGGCCCAGGAGACTTAAATTCATTTAATGTTTCCAGGTGTTCCTGTACCAGCTCTCTACCTATTCTATGAAATTCATTCTTCTTCATTCCCCCCTCCTTTTTTTGAACTGTATGGAAGTGAAAAGTGCACAGTGAAAACTGTATGTATTAGAGAAATATTGGCATCATTTCTTTAGTCAGTGGGGAGCTATGTAAAATGTGAGTACGTTAGAGTTGTGTACTTTGAAAAATTCAATTGTGTACTTGAGTAAAAGCACACACCTAATCTGTCCATGACTCCATACAAGTAAAAGGCGGAGGGGGGAGCTGTTGTGAGCAAGAAAACCCTTGATTTGGCAGTTGTGCATAAGGTGTGCCTATAATTATTTTGGAGCTGCGAAGAAGAAACCCCCTTCTCTTTACCTGGTGGCTTGGATATCACAGCAAAGCAATTGACAGCTGCAGATAACAATACTGGACTGTCACTCTCACTCCCTGCGTGGCTGCTCTGTGTGTTCTCTCCTTCACATGCAAGGCAAATCTAATCAAGGGCCATTGTTCTTGTTCATCCTACCTGCTCTTTTGTGCTTTCGGTCAGGAAGACGTTTTTGTAGTAATGGCCCCAGGGCCTCCTCCAGCTTCCTTCTCCACCAGGAGCAAGGTTCGGGGCCAAGCAAATGATGTCTTCTTCTATCATCCTGCATGTTTGGAGCCAGGCTAGGGAATGGCAACGGATGTCATTTCAGGCGGAAAGAGAGCACTGTGGACATGTCACTTGTCTAGCCAGATGGCTTGCGATGAACCTTACGCTCACCTGGGTTGTTGGGTTGGACCTGTCCTGCCAGCTCTTGCACAAGAACCATCAGTCAGGTGGGAGGGAGGGAGGGGACTCAAAGCCACACAAAGCAAAAGTCTGCTATTCTGCATTTCGCATCATTTGTTGCTTAATTGGAAGTACACAGAGGCCTTGCCACAAACACAAACACATCCGTGATGCAACAATCTATCTCTGTCACTTTTTTTCTCATTTGGTGCTTTTTCCTTGTTCTTCTTCCTTCCATTTCTCGAGCAGCATGAAAAGTATTCTTCTTCTTCCTGGAAACACATAGGCGGTTACTTCACGTCCATTCTCATCCCGGGAGGAAGTTTGTTGCTTGTTGATGTTGGTTGTGGTCACGTGGTCTTCTTCTGGTTCTGTCCCTGTTCCCGTGTACACACCGGCGTGGTGGATGATACCAGCATGACTGTTACCACATGTCCTTGTTCTGTGATGAGATGTGAATTTCCATGCCTTTGTTCTACATTTTTTTAGCCCGACCTTCTGTTTTTTTATGTTTCGATTCTCTGAAGCCTTGCCTTCAATGCGTTACGGAGCTAAGTTTCAGGCATTTGTCTTTTAATCTCTCTGCACTGCGTTGCTGACTCCATAGGGAATGTACTAGCGAATGGCACTTCACACTCCTGCCACTAGATGGAGGATGACATGTTGTGTGACGAGCCTTACCTCCCAGCCAGTCGTCTCGGAACGAGAAGCCTGATGAGGAGATTCCTGAAGCCAGGGAGGGGAATCTCTCATCCTGCTTAGATTGCAGTTCAGTGGGCGTGGTCTGGACGAACTCCCCTCATCCCACAGTGGATGTGCCCTTAGATCATTTCATACTGGTCCCAAGCAGGACTGCGAACAGTGATGAGATGGATGTGAAGTATCAGCCATAGTGGGGAACTGAATCCCCAACCTTTGCCTCCTCAGCCGGATACTTCAACCACTGAGCCATCCAGCCAGTGAAGAGACTTCCAGGATGCACAGACTGAGTCCTTTGCTTGGAAACCCATCCCACCCACCCGCCCAAGCGGCAACAAACTTTAATTGGATTTCTAAAGTCAAGGTTTGGAGTTGGCAGCAAGGATTTCTGGGTAAACTCACGAAAAGCCAACTGTTAACACACTCTTTGAATCCACAGCTCACAAAGGAACCCATCAGTTGAACGGCAATACAAAAAAAAAAATAGTGTTCTTATTTTGTTTTCCCCTCAAAACCCCAAATTGCTATGCAAGATAATGAAGGCAATAATGGCCGTTTCTGCTCATTTGTGCAGAGTTATTCCCAGGTTGTGCAGGTTAGGTTGGAAACATATTTATTATTTCCATGCAAAATGCAAACATCCGCAGTGATTAGAAAATAACCATTGCACGCTCGTTGGCATGTATGACCTCCTGTCCGACGCTGTGCCTAATAATTAAAGCCATTGCAAGGATACGACTAGAGACCCATCCTTATGTTTTAACTAGCAAAATACCCACTGGGGAGAGGTGGGGCAGAGTGTGTGGAAGGCAGAGTTAGAAGAAATAATCAGAGTGGAACAGACCCAGAACCTCCACTGGGGGAGGGGGAAATGGAAAGCTAGTGATGGCCATTATTCCATAGAAGGAAATGGTTTTATCCCTTGGCTTCTCTCATTTGAAAGCCAGTGTTTAAAAATGTGACCATCTTGGAGAACGACTTGGAATGCAAAAAGTTTAACATTTGCCCCTAGGGTAGGAAATAATTTGCTCCCGATACTAGAGAAGAAAATGAGTAGCATTTCAGAATGGAAGCATCCTTGCAGGTCACAATGGTCCACAATTGTTGGTGGTGAGGCTCAAACTAGGAAACAATATATTGGTTAGGTATAAGGTTTTTAGAATTCGGGGACTACAACAACCCCCTTCCTGTTGCTGTGCCCCCTTCCCACTGCCCCCTTTTGGAAGCCATGCTTGCTGTCTCTGCACATGCACCAACTAGTTGCACAATAGCACTGGTGGGATAGGGGCAACACAACCCAGAGAAGATAAGCACCACTTACCAGGCAGGAACCGAACCAGCTCAGAGTTCAGTTTTCTGGTTGGTTCCAGTTTCATAGAATCATAGAATCATAGAGTTGGAAGAGACCTCAAGGGCCATCCAGTCCAACCCCCTGTCATGCAGGAACCTCCATCACAATATTTCTGACAGATGGCCAACCAGCCTCTGCTTAAAAACCTCCAAAGAAGGAGACTCAACCACCCTCCGCGGCAGCATATTCCACTGCCGAATAGCTCTAACTGTCATGAAGTTCTTCCTAATGTTCAAATGGAATCTCTTTTCCTGTAGTTTGAAACCATTGCCCCGAGTCCTAGTCTCTGAAGCCATGGAAAACAAACCTGTTTGGCTTTCTGGTTGGAAAATCATTTGTCAGGTTTATGAACAACTTTTGTCAGAAATGATGGGAGTTGTTGGAAAGACATTGGAGGCTGAAACCTTTGATGAAAGATCATGAGGAGGCAGGAATAGTTGAAATGTGAAGATACACTTCTATCTACTATAGAATAGGCTAGCTGTAGACCTTCTGCTGTGTTTCAGGTTCCATCAAAATTTCAAGACAAGTTCAGCTCCATACATGCAACAGCACACTCAATCTTTTGAATGAGACAGGGATTAGAATGTCTAATTTTGTCTCATTTTGGAGAGCACAAAGATCGGAGGGAGGTTATGAATTCCACGAGATGGCCTGTTCTTTCTGGGATGGTTTAACCAAAAGACAGAAGAGTACCAAAATCCCCTGCACGTTCTTTGGAAGCTTGCCAGGAATTAAAGGGATATAAATTTTGAAATGAACCCCCTGACCTTCATGGCCATACTCCATTAACTGTCAAAGGCTTTCATGACTGCCTTTCTCTTGAACTGCATTGGATATTGATTCACCCAGCATCCTATAGAATGTAGTGCCATCAAGAATTCATTTAGGTTTAATGTCTATGCTCTCTCTCTCTCCCCCATGGAGGGTTGCTCACCATTAGTTAAAATAATCTAGCCGTGCACAATTAAAAACACAGCGGGAAATAACATTAAAAGAAATTAAATAACAATGTCAAAAGCTACCACTTAACAACACTTGAAACAGTGTTGACTGAGTAGTGAAACATTTCAATCTCACAAGTCCAATTGCCATGACTCAACTTCTGGATAATCTCACCAGGATGACTGAGAATCTTCACAAACAACACTTGAAAGAGACACTCCTAAAACCAGTAGAAAACACACAAGCAATCACACACCCACGTGTATCCACACAGAGCACCCCATAATAACACTTTGCTCGCCAGCAGGGGGAGGAGATGAAGCCACCCACCTGGCCTCCAGTGGAAGGGAGTTCCAAAGACTGGGAGCAGCCAGCAAGATGAGAAGGCTAAAGACATTTTTTCATCCGGTTAGGCCTTTAAAATTTTTTTTTTTAAGTTTTAAAAGTTTTGATTTAAAAAGAGTCTTTTATTTTCATTCTCCACCCATCCCCTTCCCTCCCCAAAAGCTCATTTGGGGCACATTAGTTCTTTCTGGATTTATGATTTTTGAGACACTTCCCAGGTGTTTCTGTGCTCTTGACCTTCTAATTTTGCTCTGATGCGGCTCAAGTTTGCCAGCATGGGTACTACCTTCCAGCAGTACAGTAGCACCTATGATTTATGTGTAGTATCTCTGCTCTGCGCCGTGGGGAGCCCTCCTGGGGCCGGGGCAAGCCTCCTTGGAGAGCCATTCTGCAGCCTCGGGGAGCCCTCCCGGGGCTGGGCACCACCGGAGCCGGTGGCAAGCCTGCCAGGAGAGCGATCCCATGGCCACGGGGAGTCCTCCTGGAGCCAGGCGCTGCTCTGATCACCACCCCAACAGGCTGCCACCCCCGGTGCACCGCCAAGTGCTGACCTCCCTTGGGCCCCCGCCCTAAGGACCCCTCCGCCACGCCGTCCGCCACGCTGTGGGGTCGTTACCCCCCTGAGCTCCACAGAGCGCCACCCTTCTCCCCAGGAACCACTCCACCCTGGGAGCCACCGACCTAGCAGACCACCACCGACCTGCACCCCCCCCAGCCTAGACCCGGGTAACCTGTGGCGGGTGCCGCTGCACTCCTCCCATGCTCCAACCATGCCCTCCACTCCGGCAAAGTCTCACATCAGCTCCTGCAGGGAGGGGGCAAAGAGGCTCCACCAGGCCCAGCCCCCTCGCGCCACCCTCCGCTGCTCCATTTTTCATCGTGCGAGCGGCGCAACGCCAGTAACGAAAACAAACAGAACCTAAGAAAATTTTCTTGGTTCTGTTTGGTTCGAGCCTGCCCCATCACAACTGTCGTTATTCGTACCGTTACGTAACTGAACGAATAACAGAGAACGGTAACGAAAAAATGGTCGTTTCATGCCCATCTCTAATAGCAACCAACCTTGCATAGCAGAAGCATTATTAAAATAGATCTTGATTGATCTAGATTCCTGCATTGAACATTGGGCTGGACTTGATGCTCTTAAAGGCTCCTTTCAATTCCATTATACTATTATTGCTGTTCCTCAAATTCTACAGAAGGTGCAACTTGGCTTTTGATTTGGTTGGGTCCCTACGTGCATTGGTTAACATATATAAATGCTAGTTGTGCATTCCCATACAGTTCTGGTTTGTTGGTTTGCTGTTTTTTTGCTGGTCCTTGGAGCTCACATCAAAGTCCCTAATCTATGCCCTTGATAAGCCTATAGCAGATGTCCTGTTTAAAGTTTCTCTTCTGTTTGCAAGCAAACTATGGGGTATAAGGGGGTGAAGGGGGTGAAGGGAAACACTGTAGGCATATGATTTCGTACAATTTAAGAGTTTTAAAAATCTAATCTTGGTTTAAGAACAGAAAGATGGTGGGATTCTGAGAATTACACTAAAACAAGTCAGGCAGATGTTCACATCCAGGTGTACAACAGTCCTCAAAAACATGTCCCACCGTCCTGTGCCATCTGATCTCATCAGATATGTCACTGTAGCACATGAAAGCAAAGCCTGGATTCCTCATCCCCATTTCGATAAACTTTAAACCTTCCCTTTCATCCGCTTCATTGTTTTCTCTGCCCTTTGAAGGATTGGCCACCCTTTGTCCACCGTGGTGACAGTACATTCTACCCTTGTGCATGGAACACCTCGTGAATGCAAGACTCTTTTGAAAAATACACCGAAACCCTACGAGGAAGAGGCCCCCCACTACATCAATCATTGAAAATTACTCAGCGATGCTCTATCCAGACAGAAGTGCCTTCAGTTTTTTTATTTTCTTTATACTCTTATAAGGCTAAAAATAATAATCAGAGGATGTTCCCAAGAACTGAACTCTTCTGTCTTGAGGAATGGTACTGTCATTAGATAAGGAATTTATTTTTCTTTCACTCCTCTAAGATCTCTTTGGAGCTCACATATATGAAATCTTGGCTTTCCGGGATGAAAAAAAAAACCCTAAACTAAATTACTCTACACAACAAAGAGAAGTGACACAATCTCTTTTTGTTGCAGTTGAGAAAGTTGAGACATGAAAGTGTGTGTTTTCTGAGCCAACACTGCCATGCTCAAGCACACACATTTTATTTTACTGGAAGATTTTGGGTTGTGTCCCCCCCCCCATGATAATCAACTTTGTGAATCAAAAAGCTGCTTTATGAGCACTGGAATGAACCACTTTTCAGAGAGCAGATCAAAGCCACCATTTATTAAAAGAAAGTTTCTGCTTTCATTAAAGCGATTTCTGATGGTTTTTCGCTATTATTTTTGCCATCCTCCCACTTTACTTCCTTAGCTAATGGCTTGGCTCGTGTCACAACTCAGATGCAAAATCTTAAGGCCTGCACTAAAAAACCAAATGTCTAAAGCAGGCATGTCCAAAGTCAGGCCCGGGGGCCAAATGCGGCACATTTTCAAATTTTGTGCAGCCTGCAGCCTCTTCTTCCCACTGGCTCAGCATGTCACGCATCCCCACCAGCTGGCCCCTCCCCATACTGGATGGAGGTGTAAGCTTGCAGTTTTATGGTTTGCCTGCCCTCTCTGCCTCTGTCTGCCCCCCCCCCGGCCACTGGCCCGGCCTACCCACCCCCAGATCCGTTGCTGCAGCATCCTCCCCACCTCTTTGCATGTTATAGAGACTTGTCCAAAGTCCGGCCTGGGGCCCACATGCAGCTGAATGGTCGGCCCCCACACATTTTCACCTCACCAAATCTGGCCCTCCTTGCAAAAAGTTTGGACACCCCTGGTCTAAAGACTCACTTTTTTTCGCCAGGAGTGTTCTCATAACACGATGCTTTGGCTAAGAAACATTTGTGGAAGATTTCATAAGGTTTCTTGGGATTTTTGTGGTCACTTCTGTCTGAAATAAATGCCCAGTTGCACAGATTTACCATAATTCCTATGCTTTGGCAGTGGCTACCAAGGTTGGGAACCCAAGTATTCTTGGACTGTTGTGCCCAGAAAAACTGGGCCATACAGCTTAGAACTAATCACTAGAGAATTCTCAGGAAGCCCAACTACAGCAAAAAATTCTAAGGGCCTATCCAAATGACAGATCAAATCATTCCTCAAGACCAAGTCATGCTTCTTGAACTTGGCTGAGTTTGTTAGAACAATATAACATAGACACATGCTTTCTCTACCCACAGGCCTTTACATGGTTTTAAAACTCATTTAATTGTCTGTTTCATTATCTTTAAAAAAATTATAGCACAAAATCTGCTGTCCTATTTCTTTTGTTATTTTATAGCCTTTCATTATTTTATAGTCTATAGCAGTGGTTCTCAACCTGTGGGTCCCCAGATGTTCCTGGACTGCAACTCCCAGAAACCCCTTCCAGCACAGCTTGTGGTGGAGGCTTCTGGGAGTTACAGTCCAGGAACATCTGGGGACCCACAGGTTGAGGCCCACTGGTCTATAGTCTCTGGGCCACTGAGTTTTGCAGGCAAATCATGGGTGTAAACCTGAGCTAGAGTCCTCAGGAAGATACAAGGGGAATACCAAAAAAACAATTAACCTGGAGTTTGGCTCCAACTTACTTCCTATAAACAACCTCTCCCCTTTGTCTTAATACAGCTCAGCAAGAGTGCTGACCAAAAACAAGGTCAAAGACCTGCTGTCTTTCTTGTGGAGAAAAGGAAGGTGTGATCCCCCATTCAATTATGTATTCCAATTTTTTCTTCTGTGCAGGTGTCTGACAGGTACCTTCTAATGCTGCTTAGGGAGAAACTAATACAGATGCTTAGGGTTATATTTAGAAGTCATTTGCACTTTCAGCAGTTAATGCAGAACCATGATTATTCATGTACAGGAGGCATCTTCCGTTTGGCCTATTGGGAAAGACGAAAACCCACAAACCTCCTTCCTAATACCTCCTGCCTGCTTTCAGAACCTGGCGTCTGAACTCTGAACATCTGCACAGATGGTGCATATTACCTGGCTGTAGATAAGGCTTTCTGATTGCCTAATGGCAGTATGACATCTTGGTCTAATCACACACAACAGATTGTCATTTGGCATCCAAAGTTGATTGAAAATAAGAGAAATGACATTTTAGGATAAGGGTTCCCAGAATTCCCAAACCAGCATTTTTGGAGTCCAAAAGAACAAGCAAAAAAACCCCAACCAACCAAAACAACAACAACAACCAAACAAAAGTGTATTTTCTCAATTTTTTGAGATCACACACAGAGAAGGAACATGGAGAGTTGCACCATTGTGACTTTCCTATCACTTTCCAAATTTAGACAATCATGCTGGCTCTGGGATTTTGGAGAAAGTACTAGTCTCAGAAGAACAACTTCCCCCATCTCTGCAGATAGCACGGATGGAAGAATTAATCTGTCCAGACAGCCATAGCCTCTTAGTCACAGTGTGGTTCAGTCCTGTTATTTCAAATATTTAGATGACAGCTGTTAGCAAATCTTATCTCTCGGGTTATCTTACACACAGATCTTCCAGTGCAGACCAAATGCGAACAAAATTGTCCTGAATTCCACCTCAATAGCCAATCGAATATCAACCTCAGTTGGCCAAATGCAAGGTACTAGAGATGGGCACGACTAGGGAAAATGACGTTTTCAAGTTGTCATGTGTCGGAGGCAGCCCGTTTCGGCTCGTTTCCGTTTTTCGCGAAAATTCGCAAAAATTAGTCGGTTCGTTTTTTTGGTTTTTTTGTTGTCGTTAGTACTGGGTTTTTTTTGGGGGGGGTAGCGGGCTCCTGGAGGCACCTCTGTGGGGTGGGTGCCTCCTCTGGCCCGCTAGGAAGGGAAAGCGGGCTCCTGGAGGCACCCGTGGGTGCCTCCTATCCTCACCCACTAGGAAGGGGAAGCAGGCTCCAAGAGACCCCTCAACATGGGGGTCTCCTCTCCTCACCTGCTGCTGCAAAAGGGCATGCATAGCCATATGGATATGCATACCAGTTGCAGACTAGTGAGACCAGTGCACTGGTGCATGACCGTCCGTCCAGGAGAACCCTGAGTCAAGACTGGGTCGCACCCGCTATTATGTCTCACAAAGAAGGGAATCGTACTTGCGTGTAGTGCAATGCAAGTAGATCTGGCTTAGGGTTAAGGTGGGTTAGTGCAAGGGCTAGGGTTAGGCTAGTGACGGGTAAGGATACGGTGGGCTAGTGGGTTGCACCTCTGGGTGCCTCTCTGACCCACTAAGAAGACAGTCTGTGACGTATGGGTAAGGGAGTCAAGGATTAGGGTTAGAGTTAGGGGGCTAGGGCAGGTTTTAGGGGGCTTTTTGGCACATCCCAGAAGTCTCCGTGGCCAAGTGGCCATGCGATTGGTGGGATGGCTCCAAAAATTTGCATGGTCCACTCCCACGTGGCCACTCGGCCAGCCCATCATTGCACAGGTGTAAAAAAAATAAAGTAAAATAAAATCAATGGAGGATAGAGGAGGAGAGGAGAGACATTTTGTTGCAAGAAAAAACCCACTGCTACTGTAAAAAATCTGGCAGTTTATAAATTTTTGCGTGTTTCTGTTGTGCTTGTGTGCTTTTGGACCACGATTTCAAAAACAATATTGCGTTCGCCGCCGCATTTTGGATCCCCCGCCCGCACCGCATGGCATTGGCGACTCGAGTCCGGCTGCCCAGGACAGGAGACGGGGGGAGGCGGGACCTCCCCTCCAGAAACCACCCCTCCGGTAGGTGCCCTGCGCCCTTAGTCAGGCAGGCATTTTTCCGCCTGCTTTTTGGCCGGGAACCGGGGTTTTTTTTTAACTTTTAAAAACTTTTTTTCTGTGCCGCGTGGCATCGCGCGATGCAAGTAACGAGCACGACAAATCAGACCAAAATTGTTCGTTCGTCGGTTCGAGCTCAAAGTCTGGCGGAGTAATTCCCGTTACCGTTTCCGTAGAGTACGGAACCGAGTAACGGAAACGGAAACGGGAATACCGCTAAGTCGTGCCCATCTCTACAAGGTACAAAGGACAAAGTCTCTAAAGAAGGTATATGACCAACTATATTAACCAAAAGTGTGAACAACTAGTGAATATATCAGCTGTTCAAAGTTATACTACCTCTGGATGTGGAAATTCCTTTGAACTTCCACTGCAGAAAAGGGCAATTACCCCATAGAGGTGAACCTCGTGGCGCAGTGGTCAAATGCCTATACTGCAGCTAAAACTGTGCTCACAACCTGGGGTTCAACCCCAGGTAGCAGGCTCCTGGTTGACTCAGTCTTCCGTCCTTCCAAGGTTGATAAAATGAGTACCCAGCCTGTGGGTGTGTGTGTGGGGGGGCAATGTGTAGCCTGCATACTGTAATTAAAGCTGAAAACCACCCAGAGACTACTTGAAGTCGCATGGGGCGGTATATCAGCAGGACACTTTGCTTTGCTTTTTCTCAATTCAGACTTCTGGCAAGAATTATGAAGGGCAGGAGGAAATAAGAGGAGAAAGACAAGGAAGGAGGAAGGAGAGAGAGAAATGTGGGGCAGGAAGAGTGAAGGGTTCATAGGGGTGTTTGTGTGAGTTCTGTGGAGATCTGGGTCTCCAGTGTTGTAGGGACTAGGAATCCAGCCGGCTCTGCTTTTAAGAGCTGTCGAAAGAGCTGATCTTTATTGTGGTTGGCAGTTCACCATCGAGGACAAATCCTGTAAAGTTTACATTAAATGATACATTTATTTATTTGTTGTACTCCTATGCTGACTTTATTTCAACTGCAAAACTCAAGGGATCTCCCAAATCATTAAAACACAACATAAATCGAAAAGCAACATACGAACAGTGATGAAAAATTATTAAATGCGGAATCATTAAAACAATCGTGCAAAAATTAAGAAATAGAGAACCATTAAAAGGATATAGTATCAATGAATGTAGGATAACGAGCTATGTTAAAATCATATATTAAGCTCCAAAAGTTTGCTAGAATAAAAATGTTTTCAGCTGATGATAAAAAGAGTAGAAAAAAGCCAACCCTTTTGAGGAAGGGTATTCCACAATGTGGAAAGCAATCACCAGGAAGACCCAATGGGACTTAAAAAGGCTTCCGTGGATGACCTTAAGACCAAGTAGGGCTATAGGGGGAGGGACCATCTTTAGAAGGTATAGGTCTGGAAAATACCCCCCCCCCAGGGTCCCAGACCTTGTTCATGTTTGGTGCAAGGTCTAGCAATAAAAGTCTAATAAGGGATAGTTGAGCGATTTGACATTCTAGGGATGTATTGAGAGAAATCATCATGGCAATGGTCTTCACTCAGATCTCTTACGATATCTCAAGCAGAAGATGGAACAGAATCATTCCTGCATAATGTTCAGCAGGAAGCAGATTGGAAGTGAGCTTCAAAACACATGTCCAAACATTGAGAGATGCTCAACACTGGAACAGAGTATCTTGAAAAGTGATGGAATTTTACTGTGATGGAGCTATTTAATCAAATGCTATACAGCCAACTATTGTGGAGTTGGACTTGACCGACTTAGATTCCTTCTCTATATTTAGAAGGAATGTTATCCTGTCAAATAGTCATCATAGCCCCTTGCACTAATAAATCGTTCTTGTCCAATCAGGAAGCAAAGAAGAAGAAGAAGAAGAAGAAGAAGAAGAAGAAGAAGAAGAAGAA
>JAHTLZ010000008.1:18736694-18774556 GCA_023846285.1 Phrynocephalus versicolor | reverse complement strand
GAAAGAAAGAAAGAAAGAAAGAAAGAAAGAAAGAAAGAAAGAAAGAAAGAATGTGGGATTACTCAGGATCAGGAAAGAGAAAAACCAGTACTGTAGTTTTGTTTATCTTGATTGTAACCTCAAGTTTGTTGCGGGCGCAGATATGAAGAAATTTGTTGAATTGTGCAAATTCTTCCAAAACAAATTGAAATGAAAATCACGCCAACTTTCACTAGCACTTTTAGCAAATCCAACTGCCCCTAACATGGAGGGGTCTAGACTATCCATGACGCAGCCTCCACCGCTAATGTGTACGGAAGTGGAAGAGAATATTTGCCTCAGGCAGCAATATTTCTTAGGATGGCCCTAAATCAATGGTTGGTGTATTCCACAGTGGGTACATCACAAGGGATTAGTGTGTTTCTGCCAACCAACCCCCCCTTTTTTTTCTCTGTCTGTCAGTGGAGAAGATAGCGAATTTTAATTTTAGATCATGGACGTGGTGGTATATTTTTGGGAGGTAAAATTCCCAAAAGATTGCTTCTTGGACTACAACTCCAAGAATGCCGCAGCTAGAAAAGCCATGTTTCCCATGAACTGTTTTGGGGGGATTATGGTAGATGTAGTCCAGACAGTATTCCAAGCTCCTGACTTGCAGGAGAGGTCTTGGGCAGCCAGGTTGCATTGCTTCAGCTGTGACATACGCAGCTGTATTTCTCTTGCCCCCAAACCTCCCTCCTTTCCCTGCTACATGGCTGCTTGGCTTGTTGATTCCTATAGCTAAAACAAACATAAAAACAAAAGGCAGTTTGACAACAGGAACATGAAGTATTCATGTTTTAAATACCAGTAAATCAAAGTCCAGAGGAGGACAACCAGAATGATTAGGAGACTGGAACACCTTCCGTACCATCGGAAGCTGCAACGGCTGGGCGTCTTCACTCTTGAACGATGGCACCTACGAGGTGCCCTGATTAAAGTTTATAAAATCATTCACGGTGTAGGCAAAGTAGATAAGGGAAAAGCTGTTTTCCCTAATGCACAACACTAGAACTAGGGTGCACTCCATGAAATTTTTGGGTGCTAGATCTCAAATAAATAAGAGAATGTACTTTTTCACCCAGAGGATCAGTGTTGTGTGGAACTTCCTGCCAGAAGAAGTGGTGACAGCTGTCAGCCTTGACAGCTTTAAGAAAGGATTGGACAAGTTCATGGAGAACAAGGGTATCTATGGCTATCATTATGTATGTCTAAGGAAAACCTCTGGGTTGGATAGATTGGCAGGATATCTCTCAATGCCATTGACAGGGAAGTGTAAGCAGGTGAAGACATCTGTTAGGGAATACCCTGAAGCAAATGGTGAGCCACTGTGTGAGACAGAATGCTGGAATGGATGGGCTGTCGCCTGTTCCAGCAAGGCTTTTCTTATTTTCTTATGTTCTACAGTGCCACCATGAGTCATGACTACACAAACGAGGAGGTTTGAAGTGCATTTTATAAGCCAGGTCTGTCAGCCAGCTAGGTATCTAGGTACAGATGCTCATCTTATTTTCATTTTCATTTTCATTTTCATTTTCATTTTTTATTTCGGTATATATTGTACATTCTCCTTTCATTATATCAAAATGTTGCTCCTTCCCAATGAAATCTGCTTAGCATCAGGACAGCAAAGTTAATAGACACGAGCTCAGGAGGAGGAAATTAGAACCAACGCCACTCAAACTTATTCCTAGATTTCATGGGACATAGAATGTCACGCGTTCTGTTGTTGCAATAGTTCGAGGTGACATCAGCCTGTCTAACATGACAAGCTTTATTTATCTACATTCTGGATGCTCAAATAATATAGTCCAAATTACTTGACAGTCTTAAAGCTATGAAAAAAACCATAGGCACAAATGCTGAAAGAGAACTCTGTCCTTACAGCATGTGAAAAGCAGCAAATGAGACTTCCCTCCGAAATTTTTACAAAAATATTATTTAAAAAATAGGGAACTGATAAGGTATCCATGAAAGCTGTCTTAAGATCCTTGAAAGAAAGATTTTAGGTATAAATGTAATCATATATTGGATTAAGCATTGGAGGTCTCCATGGTTGCTTTAAAAAGCAAGAGCAGTTGTTGTGATTTATTCTGAATGTGCCGTATTTAACAGAAATCTTTCTTCCTGAATTAAGGGATGCTTGGAGCTAGAATAAGATGTAACAGCAGCCACGTGTCTGCCGCTGACAACAGGGACTCCATGTCTCTCTTATCTCCTCGGGATATAACTAGGAGGAAGCCTCGTCCTCTGCGGAAGGGAGATCCATAATTCAGATAGCAACCAGAAGAACAGAATCTCACTGTTTTAAGTTCTTGGTATCTGAGTCCATGCTGCCACTAAAAGAAAGTCATTTGAAGATCTGCCTAATCCCCAATGAGGATGGGGGGGGGGAGAAGAGATGATTTTGTTCAGTCTTCTAGGAATGGGGGACATGCCTTTCTTTTAAAAGGAGCCTCATGGTGCAGTGGTTGCAGTCAAAGACTCTGCTCACAACCTTGACAGGCTCCGGTAACTGGCTCAAAGTTGAATCATCCTCCCATCCTTCTGGGGCCAGTAAACTGAGTGCCCTGCTCACTGGGGCAATAGGTAGCTGGCATAATTGTATTGTCCACCTTCTGGAGAGTGCTTAAAGTGCTATGAGCAGCACACTTTGGTTTTATGAAATAAAATGCTTTCATAGGATCAGAGGGCGCTTTTACATGACCCCTAAAATCCGACGCAAAGGGCTCCCAGATGCGGAGCTTAAAATTGTTTTCCCACCAGCTCCGGACTTTAAAGAAAATTAAGTGCGACCACGCCCACCTAAGCGCATCCCAGCACATTTTAAAAGTACCTGGTCTCTGAGGGTGAAAAAATTCTGATGCAGATGTAAAGTAGTGAGTGCCAGGCTGTCCTCGCCTTGTGTTTGTTTTTTTGTCCCCTCCGCCCCTTTAAGAGACAGGAATCATGATGATGATGGGGCTCGGGGCGGCTTCCACTGGCAGACAGAGGTGAGCCTGCATTTTTTCTCCCTTTTTTTCTCCCTCCCCTCACGTAGACAGGAGCAAGGGAGTGCAGAGGGGTGGGAACACAGGAAGAGCAACAAACCCCCAAGATCTCTGGTCTGAATTCAAATGGCCAGAGGATCTTAGGGGTTGTGTAAAAGTGCCCAGAGAATCAGAGAATCATGAGGTTGGACAGGTCCTACAAGGTCAATCAAGTCCAAACCCCATCTCGATGCAGGAATACAAATCAAAGGATATCTGCCAGGTGGTTTTCCATATTTCTCTTGCATGCCTCCAGGGTTGGAGCACTCACCACCTCTCGAGGTGATTGGTTCCATTCTTGTACTGCTCTAACAATCAGGAAGTTTTTTCCTGATATCCAGCCAAAAGCTGAGTTCTTGTAACCTGAGCCCATTGTTGCATGTCTTACACTCGGGGATGAATGAGAATAGGTCCCGCACCTCTTTTGTAGGACAGCCCTCCAAGCATTTGAAAAGTGCTATCATGTCACCCCTCAGTCTTCTTTTCTTCAGGCCAAACATGCCCCATTCTTTCAGTCTTTCTTCCTAGGGCTTGGTTTCCAGCCCTCTGATCATCCAGGTCTCCCTCCTCTGTACTTGTTCCAGTGGATCAGCATTCTTCTTGAAATGTGGTCTCCAAAACTGGACACAATACTCAAGGTGATGCCTCACCACATGATGACCAGAGGGAGGCAGGCACCTCATGGGGTTTGGAAATTATACTTCTTCTTAAAACAGCATTTGCCTTTTTTGCAGCCACATGGCACTGTTGGCTCATCTTCCGCTTATGCCCTGCGACAATTCCAAGAACCTTCTGACGCAGTATTGCTTAGCCAGGTGCCTGCCATCGTGTAACTGTGCTTTTGATTTCTTCCTCTTAGGTGCAGTACTTTGCACTTATCCCTGTTAAATTTCATTTCGTTGGTTTCAGCCCAGTGCTTGAGGCTTTCATGATCATTTTGAATTTTGTTTCTGTCTTCCACTGTAGCAGCTATTCCACTTTGATATCTGAGACATTATATAGCGGACAACATTTGGTGCTACGAATTGCCTGGAAGCCAATTCAGAGTGAAGGCATGAAACATTGACTGCCACAGACTTGTCCACCTGAGTTCACAGTTGCCACAGAAGTTGGTGAAATGGGAAGAGAAGCATTTTAAGGAGACAGAAATGTCTTTAAAGTATACCTGTTTCAGCTCATGACTGCTTCCATTTGTTTACAACCTCTCTGACTTTAATATTTCACTAGCATCAATAGAATGTTATTAGAGAAAAGAAGAGAGACTTGGATTGCATCACATGAAAGGCAGTTTGAGTCATTTCTGTGGTCTTAATATCTAAAACTTTTTTTTCATCTCATACACCTTTTCCCTCTCATCCGTCTACTTAGATCTTGAGTGCTCTTCCCTGTAGGTTTATTTGATGTGCCCAAGAAAAGCCAAAACATAAAAATAAAAATAAAATCTGACTATGGGTGAGGTGAAAAATCTGCTGTGCTAAATAATGAATGTTATATTATTTAAAATGAAAATGAATTACTGTCTAAACAAAATCCTGTATTTCACCATCTAAGCGTTGTCATGTTGACAGAGGGATCAGTTCTTCAGACATTTGTAAATATGGATTTGTTGGTTTAAAACAGTTCATGCTGTGGGGAATACAAGTGGGATCGGTTTTTTTATGGAAGGTGGTGACATAATTGTAGCCTAAGGGGCTATTAGTTAACATTGGTCTGTCCAATAACTTTGGCCCACCACCATCATTTGCCCAAGGCAGCATGGTTAATGGTTAAGGTTGTTTCGAATCAGAGTCCAAATGTCAGAAAGGCCCCAATAATTACCCCTGATTTGTAAATTCCCTAGGAACAGTTTCTTCCACAAAAGTATTTAACCAGCTGGTGTCATACTGGCCTCTGAAACATTGAGCCTTTTCACACGACCCCTAAGATACGCTGGCCACTTAAATTCGGACCAGAGATCTTGGGGGTTTGTCGCTGTTCCTGCGTTCCGACCCCCTCCGCACTCCTGGCTGCTGGCTGCGTGAGGGGAGGGAGAGAAAAAGAAAGACAAGAATGCCGGCTTACCTCCGTTCTGCCGGTCTCGCTCTGTTTCCGGCAGCATTCAGATCTCTTAAATGGGCGGGGGCCAAAAAACAACAAACAGAAGCGAGGAGAGCCCAGCACTCACTCCTTTACATCCACATCAGGGATTTTCACCCCCAGAGAGCAGGTACCTGAAAAGTGCGCTGGGACGCGCTTAGGTGGGCGTGGTCGCACTTAATTTTCTGTAAACTCCGGAGCTGGTGGAGAAACAATTTTAAGCTCCGGAGCTGGGAGCCATTTGCCGCGGAGTTTAGGGGTCGTGTGAAAAGGCTCATTATCAGCAATCATGTTGACATAATCTATTCTCTGTATGCAAATCCATTTTTTAAAATGTCAGCAATTATGTCTGCATAAATCCCTCCTTTGCTGATATTTCTGTTTTATGGCTCTTGCAAAACAGTGGAATGTGAAATTTTGCCACTGGAAGTTGAGATTTGGGATAGCAAGCTCCCTCAGAGTAGCCACAGGTCATCTCAGAGGGACCAAGGCTGAAGTACCTCGGCCCACCTGCCATTTTGGACACCAAGTCCTATCATTCCTAACCACTGTCCATGCTGGAGCTTCTGGATATTGAAGTCTGCAGCCCTTGGAGGACCAAATATTTATCCGCCACTGATTAAACTAGTTTTAAGGACTGGCCATAGAACTGGTGCATAATGCGAATCACCCAAACACCAACAAACAAACGCCAACAAGATGTCCTCTTTACCTTCTCCCTGCTATTCAGCAGAGCACAGCCTCAATTCCAGATTTAGTAAAGCTGGCCAGTTACAGACCCAACTGAAGGAATCCTTTGTTATCTCCAGGTCTTGGTAAGGCTACCCTTTATACTACCTCCGCCCATGAACAGATAGCAAACCAGAAGAGCCAGTAAGCCCATCGAAATGGTCATCTTCTCATTTCACCATGCCTCTTGTGCTTCGCGGAGTGAGCTGCACTTGATTTATCCTTAGCACCTAGAAAGGTGACTTCTTTGGACTACAGTTGCCAGAATTCCCCAGTAATTAGAAAAAGAAGAACCTTTATAAATTCTGCACCCCCACCCCTACCGCCACTATGACCTCTTCTGTTGGAGTCCATCAAGAGAATCCAGTACACTGAAGAATGATGCATGTTCTGGACAGCTTCCATTGAGCTCTCTTCCCCACCCTATAAAAATATTTAACACCCCGGTGACACTGGATGTGCGAGCCTCCACTGGGCAGCAGGTTTTGCCCTGGCTTGGCTCCCTTCAAAGATTTCATGGCCAACTTCCTCCTTAAGGGCCATCTCTGTTGACCTCTGAATTCCAGGGAGGAGTCCAGCCAGTGTTTCCTTAACATCTGCCCTTCCCTGTAATGTTACATCCGTTGTCTAATCCCACCTGCTGTTTTAATGAGAACGCCTGCTTCTTTCAGTAAGTTGCTGCCGATTGCCACTACCACGTCTCACCATTCAGAGACCACAAATGTAATCTTGTTAGAAAGTATAATATTTCAGTGCTCACTCCTGCAATTTATGTGATGCATGCTCCTCAGCAGCATTCTTTAATCACTCAACATATGTTACAGATGAGAGGAATAAGCACAGGAGAGGAGACATAAAAAAATGAAGTGTGTTGCGTATTTGGAGGTGGTGGAGACAAATGTCAACAAAGCCATGGCTGCCAAATCAGAAGGAGTGATCTGGATGGAGAAGAGCGTGGAGAAGATGAAAGGTTAAAATCCTGGACATTGTTTATTTATTTATTTATTTATTTATTTATTTATTTATTTATTTAGCTGTACTGCCCATCTGGCAACGAGGCCTCTCTTCAAATTAAGAGCTCTTCTGGTGGAAAGAGACTTCTATTAAAATCACGGGAAGTCAAGAAGAACTGCGTCACTCACACCAATTTGAATCAATAACACGCTGAAGACAATTCTGTGGCAATATCCACAAGGCTATTGGGGAGGTTTTTATGGATCCTTTGTTAATGTATAAAGTTGGCTGGATATATAAGTATATATATACAGGAAATGTCCCCGCCGTTGTCTGTTTTGTTTTGGTTTTTTGATTGTTAAATTTGATTTAAGTTTGTCTTGTAATTTTTTAAACAAAATAAACTCCTGGTTCCCCTTTGAAATTGATGAAAAGGAATTCAAGTTATGGAGTATAAACGGGCAACAGGGTGAGCTCCAAAAGTTTTTGCTGCCTGTAACAGAGCCCAGGGTGAGCCCAGGAACAACTCATGGATCCACCCCGGGTTTTACTTTCCACCTTCCAAGTTCTCACTGACGGTGCTGCTAACATTTCAGCATTCACAAGAGCTGTTGTGTAGTTTGGACTAAAACCAGGAGCAAATTCCTTACACCAGCAAGTAGAAGACTACCTGCCCCTGGCTGGCTGCTGGCTTGCTACATGTGGAAAAAAAAAATGGACCAGTAGCCGAATTTTATTTCCACCTGATGATAAGACAGCCTTCTCTATGGAGTGGACTAGGCTGGCTTACACAACCGTCCTTGTGGCATACACATTTATTTCATCTAACAGAAGAAATGGCTGTCTTGATGGACATGATTAGGAACATTTAAGATCTGCTTTGCCCAACAGTAGATCCAATCTTGATTGGGGGACTTACATGTATCACTCTTCATGTTGGCCCATCACGTTTAGGAAATCCATTTATCACTCTTTACATTGGCCAACGTAAAGCCAAATCGCCACGAAAAGGCTTGAAACTTGCTTTCAGATGGGCATATTAATGAATCAAAGGCGATGAAATGAAGAGCATTCATCTCTGCTTCACTTCAATAAGGGCAGCATATTTTTGCCGACTCCGAAGAATTTTAGTTTAAATTCAATGGGATTTAATCTCCAGCCAGTGGATTCACAATTGCTGCATTTGATCAAACGATTTTTTAAAAGGAGCTCATGGGGTTACCCTTCACTGTGAGGCATTATCAGATCATGGCCACCCACATTAACTGTAAGACATCTTGCTCTGCGTTATTCTTGTATTATCCCGTGTATAAAAACAGGGAAGCTAGAAAGATCACCAGGTGAAGCCCCCCCCCAAAAAAAATAGGGACACAGCTTCTGCTTTCCTTCTGCACCCCACAAATGTGCTCCTTCTTGGGGGGAGGGGAATGAAAACTCGATGAAAGCTGCATCTCAAAGCAGATCAGAAACCTCCATGAATTTCTAATTACATGCAGTTTCTAGCACTACACACAGCTGTTGCTGTAGTTTGTCCTAGGGATGGAGTGAGCTAAAAATTTGACTCTGGAGCACTGGTGAAATAGCTCTCCACAGCCCCAGAAATTACATTGTTATTACTGCCAGGGGATTTCCCAAAGTGCTGCTAAGATTTGCCCAATTATATATGTATATCTGTGTTTGCTGGGGTGCCTGATATTTTATTTAAAAGAAGAACACCAGAAGCTGACTTTTGGTGGTAAGGATGAAGATTGGAGAGACTCTTTCCACAATGGGTAACAGGAGAACCACCCAATGTATTCTCGAAGGCTTTCACGGCCAAGATCCAATAGTTGTTGTGAGTTTTTCGGGCTGTTTGGCTGTGTTTTGGAAGTTTTTCTTCTGGACGTTTCGCCAGACTCTGTGGCCGGCATCTTCGGAGGGCAGGGAGCTCAGGGAACTAGGAGTTCTCTCTGTGCTCTGGGTTATAAAGTGAGACTGGGGTTTTTAAAGTTGAGGAAACTTGTCCTATAGTTTCCTCAACCCAGTCTTACTCACTGTAAGCTGTAAAAAACAAAAGGAAAAAAAGCCCCGCAACGAGGACTATTTAAAATAATAACCCCTCCAAAAAATCAACGTGTCTCTCAGCCAAGCCCGGCCAGAAAAAATGAAACAAGAAGTTTAAAAAGAAAAATGAAAGAAACAAAATGTGAAATGATTTTTTTTTTAAAAAATCATTTCATATTAAATGAAACAAAATGGGGCCAGGACAACGAATAATGAAACAAAATGCCATTTTGGCGTTTTGTGCCTCTCTCTATTGCCCACTCTAACTTAGGTGTACCCCAGATGTATTCCTAGTGGCTCTTCCGTCCTCCCAAAGGGAGAGTCATATTTTACTGGCCCCGATCCTGTGCAACCAGACATGCAGAGATGAAATCATATCTGCCACTCAGCTCTGCAGATCAAGCTGTTGTTTATCACACAAGAGCCGGGCCAACAAAAAAGAAAAGAAAAGAAAAGAAATTGGCATGCCTTCCAACAGTCTGGAGGGAATGCAGAAGTTTCAAACCCCATTTCAGAAGAAATGAAGCTGGGTATAAATACTTAAGACAGCTGTCTTAAAATCTTGGTTTGATTACAGGAAGTTGAGATGGGAAAAGTGCAAATACCTTTGGGCTTAAATTGGATTTAATTGTGTGCAGGTATAAATATTTTTTATGGCAGGTTCCCCCCCCCTTCAGATCCCCTTCTGGAGTTCCACCTTCCTGGTTAGAAAAGAGTTGTTGAACTTGTTGAGAAGTGTTTGATCCCCTCCCCCGAGTGGCCAGAAGGCTGTCTCTCTGCCCCCTCCCACCCCCAACCCCTGGAGGCAGACCTTCTTTGCTTAAGCATCCACACTCCTGTCTTTCCCATCACAGATAATGTGAAGACCTTGACAGCAAATCATTGGCGTTCATCTCTTCTAGACTTAGGAGAAAGCTGATGGCTTGGAATGATTGCCGTTGGGACTCCTATCTATGGGTGACACTGATGGATGGATGGATGGAAGACGTTGATGGTGAGTTGGTGACCAGACTCTAGCCATCCCTAATCAAGACGAGGTATCTGCAAGGGAAGGCAGGATTAGGAGGGGGTGGTGGAACAAAGACTCCCATGCATTTAATTTCTTCTAATTTATAGTTTAGTTAGGTAGAGGGGAAATTGCAGGGGATGGTACCAGTCTTGGGGTCTCACTCTTGCCTGTTGATGTTTCCATAGGTCAGTGGTGGTGAACTTTTGGCACTCCAGATGTTTTGGACCACAACTCCCACAACCCTTTGTCACTGGCAATACAGGCTTGGAACTCTGGGAGTTGTAGTCTAAAACATCTGGAGTGCCGAAGGTTGTTTGAAGATGTCAGAAAAACTGACATGCCTCCCCTAAATCTCCCTTGTTGACAGAAAGAGGTCTAGGTCTAACAGTAATAAGGATTATTTGCTTTCATACCCATTTTCTGGGTATAGAGTACTCAGAAATTCCCTACTACAGTGAGTGCTCTGGAACAGTGTGGCTTGCCCAAGGGGATACAGGGTGTTTTTCTTCCAGGAGGTATCATAAGGAGGGGAACTCCTCTAATCCATCTCTAATCTCAACCTCAGGCTCCACAGCTGGGCATCTAACTGGCTGAGCATTGGCACCCTTAAACTAATATGGCCACAGTGACATATGGCCTAGTGACATCCTGGCTGGATTAATGTAACATGCTCTGTGTGGGGCTGCCTTTGGGAAGCATTCGGAAACTGCAAAAGGTCCAAAATGCTGCAGCCCGATTATTAACTAGGGGTGACTACAGGGAACATATAACTCTCCTGTTGCAGCAGCTCCACTGGCTGCCAAGCCATTTCCAGGCACAATTAGAAGTGCTAGTTTTAATCTATAAAGCCCTAAATGGCTTGGGTTCAAGCTATCTAAATGACCCCATCTCCCCATATGAGCCTGCACGGGCATTAAGATAATCAGGGGAGGCCTTTTTCTTAGTACCACAATCCTCACAAGTGCATTTGATGATTACTTGGGAGAGGACCTTCTCTGTTGCTACTCCCCAACTCTGGTTCTCCCTCCCACCAGAGGCCTGCCTAACGCCATCTCTGCTGTCCTTCTGCAAGTGGGCAAAGACCGTTCACTTGAGGCAGTTTTTTTCCTTAATGACTGGTAGTTTGAGAGGCTTTTAAAATGAAGTATTTTGGACAGTTTTAAGTTTGTTTCAATACTTATCTTACTTCTATTTTATTATAAAGTCTTCAATTCTTTTCAAGTATTTGTATATTTCTTGTTTTTAGCTTTTAAATACTGTTTTACAATATAAGCTTCCTTGGGTCCCATTGGGGGAAAAGGTAGGATAAAAATATTTCAAATAAATAAATATGTAGTGGTATGTTCCATCCCAAAGTTTTGCTGTTTAGCCTCTAAAAATATGGGTTCTCCAACTTGGGTTTGCCTTGAAGCACTTTCCTCTGGTAAAATGGTCTGTCTTGAGTCAGGAAATGAAGTATACGATGAGCAGCCTCCCAATGGCACTTCATTTGTGGCCCCATCACTTCTGTTTTCCTACCCTCCTCCAATCGGCCAATTTGGCTCAGGGTTCACCCTAAAACAGGCATGTCCAAACTTCGCCCCCCCCAGATGTTTGGGACCACAACTCCCAGAATTCCAAGCCTGTATTTCCAATGGCAAAAGACTGTGGGAGTTGCAGTCCAAAGCATCTGGAGGGCCGAAGTTTGGACATGCCTGCCCTAAAATGTACAAGAGCTATCCAGGGTGCTGAAGTCTATAGTGCCTCAAAAATAAGGTCAGCAAGCATCTTGGGACAGTTCCTTGGAAATGTAAGCTAAAATCCAGAATGGATTCATGGTCCCTGAGAAATCAAAGCCACTGATTCACAGCCCCTATGAAGCCAGAGACCACAGCCACTGCTGGAGAATGTCGGCATTCGGCAACCATCTCCACTGCCCTCCATACTACTAAAATGGCAATGCCTTTCTCTCTTCTCTTGCTTCTTGCAGCTTCCGAAACAGGCGTGGCTTTGTTCCCCTGCTGTTTTCCATTCCTCTTTGGCATAATGGGATATTCTAGCACACACACACACACTCTACCACTGAGTGCTGCTGTGGTCATTGACAAGGTATATACCCATACGATGCCCAGTGTTCTAGGGACCCCAGTGCATCTTTGGATTCTAGAGTAGAGATAGGACCCCCCCCCATCTAATAATCAAATGTTTCAGTCACCACTTGAAAATCACAAATCGACAGTGTTTCTCTGTGACTTACGGAGAACCCATATTTCTCTTCTAGGCCTGTTTGTGAACCGATATGAGGAGACAACTAACATCCGCAACTCTTCTCCTCTTGATTGCACAGAGGAAAAGTTTCTTACAGGCAGAGGTGGGAAATGTCATCATTGCTCAACTGCTTCCAAAGAGAGGGAGGAAATCTTGCATTTTCTGTACTTATATCTAACACATAATACATCCATATACAGTGGATCCTCGTATAACAAACGGTTTGAATAACATAAAAATCTGTACAACATAAAAAATTATGGAGATAGGGGAAATTTGCTTAACAGAATTGCCTATGGGGTGAATCCGTACAACAGAAAAATGGTCGCGATGAGGGATTACTCCATTTTCAAAGCATTCCTATGGGAAATTTATATAAAAGAAAATTTGCTTAACAGAATTTAATTTGGAACGAATTACAGTCACCCCACCACCACCATTTTGTGGTTTAGGTACTGTGGTCCCGCTATATCGCGGGATCACAGTACCTGTGCCTCGGAGCCGCGCAGGGGGGCGGGGAGCGATCGGGTTGCTCCCCGCCACCCCCTGCCCCCTCCGAAAAGCCTCAGAGCCATGCGGGGGGGGCAGGGAGTGATCGCGTAGCTCCCCGGGCCCCCCCGGGCCCCTCCAAAAAGCCTTGGAGCCATGTCGGTGGGCAGCGGGGAGCGATCAGGTTGCTCCCCGCCGCCCCTGGGCCCCTCTGAGAAGTCTCAGGTGGTGCGGGTGGACAGCGGCGGGAGGTCAGATCCCACAACACTGCCTGTGCACGTCGTGCCAAGACTTCTCGGACAGGTGCGTGATAGCCCCCCACCCAACTCCAATTTCTTCTAAATACTTGCTTAGCTCTTTAGGCACTGCACCCAGCGTGCCGATTACCACTGGGACCACCTGTACCAGTTTATGCCAGAGTTTCTGAAGTTCAATTTTCAGATCCTTATATTGGGTAATTTTTTTCAAGTTGTTTCTTGGTGACTCTACTATCACCTAGTATAGGAACATCAATGATCCACACTTTTTCCTTCTCCACAGTCACAATATTCGGGGTATTGTGCTCCAAACCCCTGTCTGTCTGTATTCGGAAGTCCCAAAGTAATTTTGCATGCTCATTTTCAGTCACCTTTTCAGGCTTATGATCCCACCAGTTCTTTGCTACGGGCAGATGATAGTTCTGACACAAATTCCAGTGGACCATTTGAGCAACTACATTATGACGCTGTTTGTAATCAGTCTGAGCAATTTTCTTGCAACAGCTCAATATATGGTCGATAGTTTCATCTGCCTCTTTACAGAGTCTACATGTGGGTGACTCAGCTGATTTTTCTATTCTAGCCTTAACTGCATTAGTTCTGATAGCTTGTTCTTGAGCTATTATTATTATTATTATTATTATTATTATTATTATTATTATTATTACCATCATCATCATCATCATCATCATCATCATCATTTTACGGGACAGGGTTTGAGCTTAATTAAAAATCAAACCTGTTGTACCATCCTGAGCCTGTCTCGAAATAAATGCCAGCGCGACTTCCTGTGCTGAGCACAATCTGTTGGAAATTGCTGCAGATTTGCTGCTTGCTCATCCCTGCTGGATGCCTCGGCTTCCCCGGGAGGCACAAGCTGCACTTCGAAGGTGAGGCTTGAGCAGCGATTCAAGGAGACAATTAATTTCTGATCAGCCTCTTTGCATTAGCGTCATGGAAAGATTAACTAGCAGGCATGTTCATTTAAAAGAGGGGTGGGGGAAGCAAGCAAGGTACAATGCAGATACCATTAGATTTTCATATCACAAGATTCCTGAGCATCAGTCACGTGCCTCGAACACCTCGCGTTCCCCAAAGATGGCTTCTCTCCTGGGTTTCAATCTCAAAGATGGATTCAGCTGCTCAATTTTATTGACAGTTCTTTCTACTCCTCCCCTCCCTGAGAAGAACAATTACACCGAGAGACTGATAAATACCTACTTGGTACATACAAGCTTTCAGTCCCTGAGGCTGGCTAACAGTACAAAACACTTATTACCTGTGTCTATCATGGCATGATCGAGTGTTAAGAGGTTAATTTGCAGCGCATTGCTAAGAGTCGGGAAGGATCAAAGCCCCAGCTCCTGAGTTCTCAACATGTAAATAAATGGCAGCACGTAATGACTGTGGCATGTTCTTTCCTGAATTCGAAGCCATTGGTTCATGTTGTTCCATGGGGCAAAAGCAAACCAGACACACCAACACACACACACCTGACAAATCTCCAGTTTGCAGCCTGAAGAGGAGAAGGATGTATTTGTCTATTGAACAGGCCAAAGACGAAGCACTGAAGTCCTCTGAGACAGTGACTCAGTGTGGGTTTCCAGCATCCGGAGAACCCAGAGTAAGTCAAGTATTGTGGGGCGTGAGTCCAGTGCAATGCTTGGGTGGATGGGGGTGGGGTTGTGCAGTAGGAGAATTCCCCCCATCTAAAGGATGTGCTGTCCCTTTTTAATTTGCCTTGCCTGGGGGGATGACGGGGGGGGCTTGGAGTTTCTGGAATGGCCCTGGGGCACACAATTCTCTCCCCACCGCCTTGACTTGAAAGGGTGTGGAGCATTGCTCTTTGAACTCTGAATGTCACAGAATCCCCTGAAATAGGTAGGAGATACAAGACAAAGACTCGTCACCTTTTCAGGAAGCACTGGTGTGTGGAAAGATTGCCCAAGAGTAGTTGGCTTGGAAAACTTGCCCCCTTTTTCTGAGATTTCGCCAACAATCATATGGTTTTTACGACAGTCAGCATAGAAGTATTGCCTATGGCAGGGCTGTTCAACTTTGAACAGGCCAAGGTCTACTTTTTCTGGCCCAAAGTGCCTGAGGGCTACTACACTAAAACCTCTACTTACAAATTTTATCTGTTCCGAGCACGTGCTTATAACTAAAAACGTTTGTAACGTTTGCCTGGAAATAAAAAGTTTGAAAACTGCTTTCTTAAGACAAACACATGCCTTGCCCTTTGCTGGCTTCCCCTTGAGATAAGAATGCCTTCGTCTTCATGTTTAAACAAGTTTTCTGTCGTGGTAAATGAGATTCAGAAGTAATAGGGAGGTTGGTCCCTGGAAGATGGACTTCAGCTATCAAGACATTGTCTCTGAAATGCATCCCTTTTCATTTTTCTGCCTTCTCAAATAAAATTGTTATGCAGCCTGAAACTTTTTTTAATCTTCTCTACTGTGTATAAAGAAATGCAACAGATAAAGAGAATTGGCTTATTAAAGCTATCTATTTCTCTTGCTCTTCCAGTAATTTAATGCATGGTTCAAACTTCAGCAGTGGCATCTCACAAATGATCACAAGAGGAATAATCCCAGTAGTTGATTCATAGCAGTTCAATCAACCACCACCCTTCCCCCTTTCTTGCTCAACAGTGTATATTAGCCTAAGAGAACTAGATCTTGTAGAAACTTGGATGGGTAATTGCTAGTTCTGTGGGCTTGGCCCTAGAGAGGATGAAAATGTTGAATTTTCAAGTGTGGGGGGGGAGGCAGGGAACCGGCAGCTCTAGGAGAGAAATACAGAGACTTGTAAGCTGTGGTTGAAAAATATAATAATGGTTGCTAAACATAAAAGTGATACCCAGTGCAGTGGGGTGCATAGAGTGATGGAGAAGGACTCAGAACTAGGCCTGGGTTCAAATCTTTGCTCAGCCTGAGAAACTCACACTGATAAAACTACTCCTGAAATATTTCACTTACACTATTTGGTTCCTATTTGATGGCACACGACAACAAATGCAAACAAAAGAACCGGAAGGATGGTCTTGTAAGATGTGGTGTTTCACAGCTACTTTAGCCTTTGAGACATCAGTGAAAAACAGAAACAACTGGTTTGATTCAGCAGCTCTTTACAGCTAAGGGGAGGTTTATAACCAGTCACAATTGGCGGGTAGTGTGAGCGGTAAATTTAAGTCAGGTGAAAGCTATTGAATAATATACCCTTATTGAGCCTGTAGCCCTCAACATGAATTGGGAAATGGATTAGGAAATTAGGAAAGTTAGGTGTTAGGTATAAATAGGTTCAAAGATTAGGAATGAGGGCTGCCCAGACCGCAGGTTTTGGGAGGGTGCTGAACAGGTGGGCAGCACCCTTCTAATTATATTAGGAATCATTAACTGATCCGCTTGCACTACATTCACCCCCCCTTTTAAGGGATGTTTAACAGTTGAATTGAGTGAATGCATATCAGTAAATTGTGGCCTAGTAAATTGTAAATTTGAATCCCACAAACGTGTCTCGCTTCTTTATTTCTGGGCTGGGTAGACAAAGCAACCTCTAATTTGTAGCTTATAGCTTTTTCTTTCTTTCTTTTTCTTCAACCCACACAATTAACAGCAATTGTCCACCACAAATGGGCAATTACACTCCCAACAACATACATCTCCAATTGGATTGTAGTCTCCATATCTTAATTATTGCCTGAGAGGGGGTTCCAGCCCTAGAGAGAGAAGTAGTAATAAGGCATAAAGGTGTAGAAAGTGATCCGAATAGAAAAGTTGAGGGAGGGCTCTCAAATAAATAAATGAGGAACCAGCCAAGTTGCAGTGGGACTGGCTTGGAGAATTTCCTTCCTATTTCACTATTCAGTATTCTTTCAGTATTCTCCTTTTCTAGCTTTTTTTGTGTGTGTGTCTCCAAACAAGACAGGGTAGCCAGAGAGGACAGGGAAGCATGTCACATATCATGACAGGAAAACATATAATGTATCACTTGCCCTCTTATGCTACCAGCCTTTGAGTCAAACCTGTTTTCATATACCTGATGAATTATTGCCTAAAAACAAACAAACAAAATATTCCAACAGGAATGCTTCTCTACCAGCCATTTTTATTACTTTAAAATTCAATTTTAAGCAGCACAGGTATTCGTCATAAATAAAACTCTTTTTTTATTATCTTTCTCTCTGTCTCATAAAAAAGTATACTGTTTTCCAAGTCCTCAAATGTTTCATCAATTCCTACTAAGCAAAATTCTGTGGTTTTTTTGGATGAACTGCCAAACTCACTCCTGCTGAAAAATAACGCCATAGGCATGGACCTCGATGCCTTAATCTGGAGCAAAACATCTATTAAAGTTTCTAAGGCTTCCCAAAATGTTTGAAGTGCCAAAGAAGTAGAAACAACACCCAGGGGATCTTAAAAACTGTTGCCACCTCCATTAGAAGAAAAATATGGATTGGTCCTGCCTGGTCCTGCCGTGGTAGACGTGAAGCTGAAAAACAATTGAAGAGGCAGAGCTGAGGCAATGGCTGAGCGGAACAGTGGGATCAACATTGCTCAACAGAAGTCAGAGCTGAGGGGATGGCTCAGAGTCATTTCTTGAAGATGAAGGATGCAATACGCAGCTTCACATTGGTTTGAGAGTATGCACTGTGTAATGCTATGTATTCTCTGGAGGAGGAGGAGTCTTTCCTGGTATCTTTCTAAGGGCTCGGTCCCACGTCCCTTTAAAAGCAGTTTAAATTACTAGATAAACCGTGTCTAAAAGTGCTGTCCCCACGGCCAGCGGGCTTTTTGAAAAAAAAGAAAAAAGAAAACCCAGTAATGCCCCTTTAAGCAAGGTTTCTGTGACTCACACAAGAGGTAGGGAACTTTTTACCTTGCTTTGATAATCCACCTTTTAAGGAAGCAGACTCATATCACTGACCGCCCAGCTGTTCCTGGGGCCGATTGGCACTGTTTTTTTAAATTTCTTTTCACCTTCAGAGAAACAGGAAGCTCCATGCAGTGCCCTAAGTTTTAATTTCCCCCAGCCAAGTGGTCCATTTTTTTCAAATGCTAGTGCCACATGCTGGCCAAGAGGGGTGAACTGCACTTAAAAAAAAAACAGCTTTGGACATGGGAACTCCTGTTCCACTTATTCAATCACGTGATGGGACAAAGAGGAAAAGCCGGACCTTCAGAAAATCAGGATCAAAACGGTCACTGCAGCCTCTTGGGATTGGCTCAAACCATGCTTGAAGCTTATAGCCAAATGGCAATCTGAATCCCCAAAGGTGGCCCACCTAGTGGTGGAGCTAGAGTTTGGAGCGCCTGGAGACAAAGTCAGTTTTGGACTCACCCCCAGCCATGTCTCACCTACCCAGCAAGGGGGGGCAGATCCTAGGGGAACAGTGGGGTTGGAGGAGAAGGGTCTCTGCTTCTCATGCCTTCTTTGTGGGTCTCCTTTCCAGTTAAGGCTCTCCTGTGCAAACTGGAGCAGGCAATGTTGTTTTTTTCAAGCATCACCTCCGTAGCACACTTCTCCCTCCTTCCCCTAGCTAAGGATCGCCCAGCCTTAGTGGTGAGAAAGGAGGACTGCTGGCGGGATGGCTCATGGCTTCCTCCTCCTGCTCCCCCTTCAGGTGCCCCCAGATTCCTATGTGCCCTGTGGCAAATGCACTCTTCCGCCCCTCCCTAGTTATGCAAGTGGGCCCACCTTTGAAGGAGCCTTAAATAACATTTGTTGCAGACAGACAGACAGACAGATGGATGGATGGATAGATGGACAGATGGACCAACAGATGGATGGATGGATGGATGGATGGATGGACAGACGGATGGATAGATATTGCTTCTTTTGTAACTACAATTTCTTCTGTCTTCAGTTTTAAGAGAAGAAGACAACCCCCCCCCTTCACCATAATAATGATGCAAAATGGTAAGATATCCTACTGCATATCTTTGGAGAAGCTTTGGAGAAGCTCAGGGATCACCTAAAGTACCTCAAGAAAAAAAAGCAGGTGCCACCCAATTTGGGGGGAAAGGAAACCACCCTTAGGGAGCAGCTGACTTCCATCCCATGAGTTCTCTTTTGGGATTTCCCTGTAAAACACACTTACCCATAGGAAGGGGAAAATGAATACTGTGGCCCATCGCCTGCCATTGCTGGGGGATCTCGTACGCTGTTGGCTGATTTGGCCGGGTTCCTTTGCTGATATGAGTAGCCAGGTTGAACCAGTGGGATGTAGCTGAGCACAGGAGTGTATGGGGATCGGAAGATTTGTTGTGGATTGTAAGGCGCCACCTATAGAGCACACAATAAATGAAATCTGATGAAGGGCTTCCGTGGAACATACTATTTCAGAGGAGATCAGAATAGCTTGTTTCTTAAGGCAAGAAGAACCATGCTTACTTAGAAATGGCCTATCAACCTCATATTAAAGATACTAAGCGTTTTGATTGGTTGTGCAATCACAATAAACAGCCTCACTTGCATGGATGGCCACCATCTCATGTCCTGCCTTCTACAAGACCAGCTGGCCATTGAAATCTTCAAGGCAAACACTATATCTTGCAAAGAACTTGCAAAGAAGTATCATTTGAAAAGTTCACCCCAAGGCCATCCTTCCTTTTCTCTGGAGCTTGTAAATAAAACATTGATTTAATATCTTAACTGGAAAAGAGTTGCATTAAAATAATTGGCTGGAATCCTATTGCACTTGGCATGGCATGAAGCTTGGTCTGTAGAAGTTCACAGGGAGCTCTGTCCAGCCAGTCCACATATTTGACTGTGAACCAGTTGATATTTACACAACTGATCATGGAACTGATTACACATTTAGTTGTACAACCAAATGCACACAAGTGCATCCTGGTCTGGATACAACATCCAGCTTGCTACAAATTTTGGAACAGCTTTTACAGTTTCAAATTATGCAGGCACTGCTATGCATCAGGATCTTGGCCATTGCATAAGAGAGATGGACAAACCAACCCATGCATCCAGAGAACAGTGTTTTAAATGTGACATTTGAATAGTTTAGCACTGCTTTTAGAATGTGATTTTCTTAAGAAAATAGATAGATAGATAGATAGATAGATAGATAGATAGATAGATAGATAAAATAAAATGCATTGGTAGATTTTAGAAAAATGGAAATAATATTAGAAATCAGTCAATCAATCAGTCGATGATTGATTGGTTGGTTGGTTGGTTGGTTGACAACATTATTATTTCCAGGGAGTTTTTAAAAGGGAATTTACAGCTATAGTAAAAATCTGAATGGTACAAAATATTAGAATAGTACAAATAAACCTGAATAGTACAAATATTAGAACTGCCCTCCCTGGCAGAACCAGGCCTCCCCCCCACACACACACACACATCCTTGGCATGAGGTGATCTTTTGTGAAACATGTTCACTGCACTGCCTTTGCTCTGCTGTGGCATCATATTCTCAACATCATGTACAACTTATTTTTGTTTTTTGCCAACAAGAAATGGAAAAGGGTGGGGGAATCCCAGACTAGCCATGCTTTATTTCCTGACATCTTTAATATATTTTATTTCTTCCGATACGCCTCATATTTCAGATGCTTCCATTCTCAAGTTTTCATGTGGGCCATTCTAATCTCCAGCAATGACTGAGAGGGGAGGAAAGCCACGTGGTGTCTTCCCAGGGATTGTAGCAAACACGGCTCTGATTCCTGCACTACGTCTTTGGCTGTCACAGTTCATCTTCTCATGGTCCGTCTGCCATATTCCCCATCCTGCTGACTGGAGCTTAAAAGCAGAAGTGTTGGTTTCCTTGATGGAGGTGATGCCACTTCTATGTTTCAGAAGACACGGGTAGGCAATGCCTGGGACTTTCAAGCAGGTGGGGGTGGTGGCATATGGAACACCACTAGATGGAAACCACAATGCGCACACCTACACCAGTTGTCACAAGATATTGAGAAGGGGGAGAGGCTGCAATTATTACTTCCTTCCCAAGGAGCATAAATATTGGAGAGATGGTTGGTGGAGTCCTGCCTGCCTCACTGCAGTTGCTTCAGATTCATGGAATGGAACAGAGGCCACAGTCTTACCAGAGTTTTCTACGTATATAAATTTCCTGCATATTTTTTGGGGGGCGGTCACATGGTTTTTAATGTTCAGTTAGTGTCCTCTCTTCTGTGTCGTATTTTCGTATTCTGGTTCGGTCTCTACCTGTCTACTTTGCATTTGTCCTTCTTTCTGGCTCTAGTTTCCAAGCCTCCGTGGTGCTAAAGGGGAACAACTGATTTTACTGCATATTTTCAGGGTCCTGTCGTGGTTACAGAAGTGAACAAGTAAGCATTTCTGAGCAAAGTTTCTAAATCCAGCCCCTGGCAGTGGTTTAGGAAAGTTCGCTGAAACTGCTGTTCCAGGGGCGTGGTCGGCCAGGACCAGAATTTACTTCTCTTCGCAGTTAGCATGCGATCTTGTACTATGCAGTTCACCACCGGGAAACTACACAGAAAATGTGGCCAAATTGACGCTTCATTTCCACTGCCACAATATTTCTGAGTATCGCTGGAATATGGGACTGATCCTATGGTCTTCCCTCCCTGGCTCAACACGGGGAGCAAAGCTGAAGCCTCGTTGATGTTGGGAAGGAGGAGGAGAAAGAGGAGGTCCACCCCCAAGACACAACTTTGTTGTGTGGTGGGGCTTGTGTGCTCTGATGATTCGGCGAATGTCGAGGAATTTTGGCCTGCCAGACCTCACTTTTGAAGCCAGCTTGTCAAAGAATCATAGACTTGGAAGAGACCTCAAGGGCCATCCAGTCCAACCCCCTGCCATGCAGGAACCCCATCACAATATTTCCGACAGATGGCCATCCAGCCTCTGCTTAAATACCGTCAAAGAAGGGGACTCTACCACCCTCCGTGGCAGCATATTCCACTGCCGAACAGCTCTAACTGTCATGAAGTTCTTCCGAATGTTCAAATGGAATCTCTTTTCCTGTAGTTTGAAACCATTGCCCTGAGTCCTAGTCTCTGAAGCCATGAAAAACAAACCTGCTCCCTCTTCAATATTACATCCTTTCAAATATTTAAACATAGCTATCATATCCCCCCTCAGCCTTCTTTTTGAAAGGAGAAGGTGAGAAGCCAAAATACGACAGATTTGCCCTGGGTTTTGAGATCTGATTATTATTATTCCTGAAAATCTGGGCTCAGTTACAGGGATGGGCAGGAAATGAAAAAAAAGTTTAATTTTGTCCCCCCCCACACACACACAGTTTTTTTTTTCATTTTGTTTCATATGATTTAAAAAAAATCATAGGAAATGAACCACTAACAAAATGGTTCGGGGGGGGGGGGCTGAAAAGTGGTGGAGGGGAAACCAGTTAAAATTTTTCCCCTCCCCCAAGCCCCACCTGCCAGCTGATTGGCACTGGGGTGGGGGAAGAAAACCCTTCCCCCCCACCTAAACGCTGATCAGCTGGCAAGCAGGGCTTGGGGGAGGTAAATTGTTTTTTTTAAAGCCCAGAAATGTTTTTTAAAAACTTTCTCCTTCCCCCAAGTGGCTTACTGACGGAACAAAATGGTTTGTTTCAACAACAACAAAAAATCCATTTTATTTCGTCTGTAATGAAATGCTACTTCCTTGTGTTGTTTCATTTTGTCTCATTTTGTTACATAACAACATGACAAAACAGCATTTTGGTTTTTGTTTTGTGCCCATCCTATGCCTATATATTTTAACCTTCTTGTTCAGTTGCTTGTCCCAACCCCTTTTTGTCTCTATTCTGCCAGTGTGTTGACTAAAGCATTTGTGCAATTGTTCTTCTATTGTACACAATCATCCATTGGAAAGGTTGAAGGTAGATTATGATTTATTTCTCTATAATGCCCTGAAAGTCTTGGAAATCTGCAGGTTCATGAACTGTGGTGCATTTCTTCCTGCCATGTGAACTTTCTACTACCCATTGTCTTTATGTAACTATCCCTCTTTGGTTCCAAAGGGCAAGGATGCTGGCAAATCTTTGAGTCGAAGTCCTAAGTCTGAGTCTAAGTCTTTGCTACCGAGTCCCAAGTCCAAATCTTTGCTACCAAGTTCTGAATCCCAAGTGCCAAGCCTGAGTCCCTATTAAAAACCAGCTCACCACCACCACCAGAAAAAAGGAGTAGCTAGGTAGGTTTCATATTATGAGTTGAGTCCAGGTCATTGGGGGTATAGGAGAGGGAAACTCTGAGGGCACTTTTACACAACCCCTAAAATCCGAGGCAAAGGGCTCCCAGATCCGGAGCTTAAAAATGTTTTTCTACCAGCTCCAGACTTTAAAAACAAATTAAGTACGACCACGCCCACCTAAGCGCGTCCCAGCATACTTTTCAAGTACCTGGCCTCCAGGAGGTAAAAAATCTTCCGATGCAGATTGTAAAGCTGTGAACGTCGGGCTCCCTCGCCTTCTGTTTGTTTTTTTGTCCCCGCCACCCCTTTAAGAGACAGGAATCACTATAGGGTAGCTTGGGGTGGCTTCGAGGTAGACGGAGGTGAGCCTGCATTTTTTTCTGCCTTTTTTTCTCCCTCCCCTCATGCAGACAGGAACAATGAAGTGCGGAGGGGTGGGAACACAGGAAGAGCAACAAGCCCCCACGATCTCTGGTCCAAATTTAAGTTGCCTCTGGATTTTAGAGGTCATGTAAAAGCACCCTGAGTTGAATTAAAGTTGAGTCACCTTAAGTCATTGAAGTCTGACTTGGTAGTGAGTCAAGTCTCCATCCCTGGCAGAGGGTGGGTGGTTTTGAAGTAGGAAGCTTCCACCACCAATGGAGGCCAACAGCATGATTTGGGACACAGAGAGATGAAGAATCCAACTCACAAAGATCTTCCAGAGCTAATAAAGATGGCTGTTTGCATAGCACAATTTCCAACATATCTATCTAGGAGAACTACTGCTGTGTTTAAAAACATGAAGGACTAAATGGGTTGCTGCCATCTTTGTCAAGCATCAGCCAGCACTTGGGTGTTTTCTGCATGCAGCTCAGGTTTGCTTCTCAAAGAGAAAGAGAGACATTTTGTGCCAATCACATGGGTTGGGAGGGAGCTCCTTTTTCATGTTGTAGGCTGGAAGGCAGAAATCGTGTAAGCTTTAAAATTCCTTGTCAAGGTGTCTTATCATCCAGAGAGCCTAAATCAACCAGAATAAGGAGGTTGCCAAGCATTCTTTCCTTCCCCGGGTGGAAAAAAATATGAGGAGATAAGAATGTACTGTCCAATTTTGCCTCAGGTCTCATTTGTTTCCTTCAGACTTGTGAAAAACATCCAAGGAGCTGCCAGGTGGCAATCACAGATGCCGTTGCTCCTCATATCACACTTGCCATTCCTATTCTCTCTGTCTTGTGCTCTTTGGAGTTTTTTTTAATTTCCTGAACTCACTGAAAGCTACCGAGAACTGAAAGCAGATTTCCCTGAGAGATTCCTGGAACCAGGTTGTACTGGAGGAGGAGTGAATGCTGACCCTTCATTCATTGGCATCCTTTAGTCTTGAAAGACTATGATATCATGCCTGGAATAGAGATCCTAAAAACAACACCTAGTGTGCTAAACAGGCCAATCTGGGAATGGCAGTCTCTACTGCACTGGGGGCAGATCTATTCTGTTTCTTGCCCGGTCCTCGGGTTTCGTTGTTTCTGTGCCTGCCTCTTTTCCTCTGTCTGTTGGACAAATGCCTCTTCGAATTTAGGTAGACCATGCTGTATCTTTTGCCTCCTCCAGACAGTGCAATCGCAGGTCAGGGTTTCCCATCTGTTGAGGTCCATTCCCAAGGCCTTCAGTTCCCTCTTACAGATATCCTTATACCGCAGCTGTGGTCTCCCTCTGGGGCGCTTTCCCTGCACTAGTTCTCTGTATAGAAGATCTTTTGGGATCCGGCCATCGTCCATTCTCACAACATGTCCAAGCCAGTGTAGGCGTCGCTGCTTCAATAAAGTATACATGCTGACCCTTACCTGTCTGGAATAGCATCCCAGCTGTGGATGCAAAGTTTGCTGGAAGGGGATCCGTGTCCGTTGCTGATACAAGCTCTGTCAAGAAACACATTAGGCAGAAATCAATCACTGCAAGCATGCAGCTTGCATTAACAATAATAACAATAATACTATTATTATTATTTAGCATGCCCACTGCCTTGACAGGTGTATCTGAGTTGAGAGCAATCCCACCCCACACCTGCTCCTCAAACTCATGCAGGGAGATCTTCCGCATCGCACTGACAAAGGCTTGTGACACCATTACCTGGTACTGGGGGAAATTTGAATGGTTGGGAAAAACAGGAGGTGGAGGGTAGTTGAGGCTAAGCCACAGTGGCTGCTTTAATGACGTGGCGGTGGACGTGGTGGGAAAACGGGGCATGAATACATTTCCATTGTATTTCAGGTTGTTCTTCTCAATGGCGGGTGAGGATGCTGTGAAAAACAGAAGGCAGAATTATACACCAAGACTGCATAGTTTGAGTAGGACTGCTAATTAGTCAGTTAGTTATTTAGTCAGTCAGTCAGTTAGTCAGTCAGTTAGTTAGTTAGTTGCTTGGTTGTTTGGTTGGTTCAATTCTGCTCTTTTGCTAATGACTGCAGGATGGCTCCCACATGCCCATTCTGAGTTGCAGAGCAACCATGCCATGTTGGTTAGCCTGAAAGTCCACAAGTGGTCCCAATTCTCCCAGTCAGATTTAACAGTGAGCACAGAGTAGAACCCAGGACATCCTAGCCTGAGCCCACTGACTACTGCAACACTCTCTACATGGGGCTGCCCTTGATTCTTATTCGGCGACTTCAGCAGGTGCAAAATGCTGTGGCCAGACTGGTGGCAGGTGTGCATTGATATGACCACATCACCCCAGTACTGGCCCGCTTGCATTGGCTATCCGTTGCATCCCGAATAAGATTCAAGGTCCTGGTTTTAATTTATAAAACCCTCCATGGCCTGGGACCTGAATACCTGGCAGAGTGAATCTCTCAACGATCAACCTCGGCCTGACCAATTAGAATGTTGTGGGCGCTCTCTCTTCGGGTGGCCATGCCCAGGGAGGCTCGGAAAACGGTCACCCGTAACCGAGCCTTCTCTGTGGCTGGTCCTGTGTTATGGAACCATCTCCCGAGTGAGTTGCACCTTGCACAGTCCCTGCCAGCCTTCAAAAAGGCCTTAAAGACTTGGCTTTTTTTGTGAGGCGTTTGGTGACTGTTAATTTTTTTTCCTGCTCCGCCATCTCACCATTGATTTTCTTTATTGTTTTATTATGATTCCTTATCTAACCTGCTATTTGTCATTGTTTTTACTTTGTTGTAAACCACCCAGAGTTCCACCAGAAGATGGGCGGTATATAAGCATTGAAATAAATGAATAAATAAATAAACAACCTCACAGGATCCTGCACCCAAACTCACAAAACATCCTGGAGACCACAACTAAAGAGTCACAGACATGTCGCCAGTTCACGGCGAAACTTACCGTGGTTTTGACAGAGCCCATCTGCAACCAGCTCTGGTTCACTTTTCGAGCAGATCTTGGCAAACACGGGCAGCTGTTTCTTGTGGCCCGTCCCTTGGCCATCTGTGCTGGTCATGGCTACGGGCACCCGTGCGATGCTTTCTTTGTGAGGAGCAGGTCCAAGCATGTTGTGCTGCAACAGGTCCTTGATCAACTTGGTGCCTTCCATGACCATCTGGCTGTCCAGAGATTTCACAGCCTCGGGCCGCTTGAGCGGCAGCTGGGCCAAAAGTTTGGCGATCTGAGCGTTTGAGCCCATCGGGCTACCGTTTCCACTCTCCGTACCTTTGGCGTTCTTGTAGATCAGCTTTGCAGGGAGCAGGATCCCCGTGACGGTGGACCTTGTGGACAAGTGGACATCACAGGCAGGTCTCAGCTTCACTTCCTTTTTGTTCCCCGGGAGTGATTGGCAGGCCTTTTCCGTTGCGTCTTTCTCCTCTGACGCCTCCTCTCCATCAGAAGGCATGGAGACAATGTTGTTGTTTGCGGGATGCTTACACGGACCTCCTGGGGGCACCTTGTCATCCTCAGGTGTTTGTGCCTCTAGCTCTGTGGCATTCTCCTGGGTGAGACTCAAATATTCCTGCTCAACCAGCAAAGAGATTTCATCTTTGCCAGCACTGGCTTCCAGAGGTCTATAGGAAGAGGAGAGAGAGAGAGAGAGAGAGAGAGAGAGAGAACACTTAGGTGTGAATGGCTGGTGAAAGCCAGTCCATCACCCTAGCTTTCCCACTCCAAGGGCCCTCAAAGGAACTTGCGCGGGGGGGACACCTTCAAGCAAGGTACAATACAATGAATAATACTAATACTCATAATACTGTCAGTTTTGCGGCTTATGCTGATTTATTATCTAAACAGGTGATTAGGAACTTCCTGGGTCCACCTCCTTTGGTACTCACCCAATCAGAGGCTGCTCCCCAGCTGCCCTGCCCCCATTTCCTCCAGGCGCTGCCTCTGAGTGGGTGCTTGCTGGAGAGGGCGGGGCTGCGAAGGTAATTATGTTGATTATGATGCCAAACGCTGGATTTAACACCAGGGACCCACCCCAGGGGTGCCACTCCACATGGGCAATCCATCTGCGCTCTTTGTTCTGCCCTGTAGAACAAAGGCCGCTGTTGTGGAATCCCGGCTAATTCTAATTTGGTTCATATTTGTGTTAGGAATCCTCAATACTGTAAAGAGAAGAAAACTGCAGTCTTTCGGACACGTGATGCGCAATGAGAAATACCATCTGCTGCAGGTTATATTTCAAGGGAAAATAGATGGGAAGTGTGGCCCGGGGTGTAGAAGAACATTCTGGCTTAAGAACTTAAGCCAATGGTCCACAGTGAGCACAGCTGCTCTGTTTAGAAGAGCTTTAGATCGAAACCAGTTCAGGCTACTGATCGACAACGTTCTACGAAAACATGACACTTTGTAGAAGAAGATTTGCCCATTTGCAAATAGGCAAGGATTCTTTTGGCACAATGGGTTTCCTGATTAAGAAAAGGGTACATTTTCTCACTAATTAAATTTGGCCTCATTGCCTGAATCCAGAGAACTCTTCAACAGACACAAACTCTGCACTCTGTAACCCCTTTCAGCCAGCAAGGCACCCAATAAACCTGACATTTCTTACTCCCGGTGGGGGTAGACCAGGGTCACAGGCTGAAAGTGTTGTGTATTGATCTGTATTCCTATTGGTTTCTGTTCCTGTTCCAAAGGGAACAGGCCTATTGGTTTATTCAAGTTGCTGCATTTGGATCCTCAATCCTATTGGTCTCTGCCTAAAGGCAGCTTTGTGATTGGTTCTAATTGTTCCCTCCAAAATGTATCTTTTCCTAGCCAGTCCTGGCTCCTATAAACGTAGCTCCCTCTCCCCAGTCCCCATTCTTGTTCTCTCCCTGAATAAAGAGCTGTTACACTAGAAGCTGTCTCCAGCCTGCTATGTCAAAGAGCTGAAACCACTTGCTGAAATCACTAAACCCCACGTCACAACAGAAGGTTTCTCTCTGTTTTCTGCCACTGCTCTTATGTCAAAGCTGCTACCTGTTGCCCTTACTGCCAATGCACTGCAGTCCACATTGGCACAGACAGAAGGCACAATCCACCAAACCCTATGAAGCTCATCCTGATAGAACCAGGCTGCAAGCTTGCAGGTTGAGTTCAATGGCCAAGTCACACAATGTCTTTGGCCCCATAGGAGTTGAGACATGGCACTTGTGTGGGGCTGCACACGACCCTAATTTGTTTTCCACACAGAGCTTATGCCTATTAGTTTGTTTTTAAGTCAACACTTTTCATCATTCCACACATTTGATTATCATCTTGGAAGTCAAGTCATGGCAACTGGACTTCTTTTCTTGAGATATTGAAACATTTTGCAGCTCATCCCAACAGCTCTGTCAGTCTGCGGAAAGCTAGCTGCAAGTCCTTCCATAAAACTGGGAGGCCAGCAGAGAACCCGGTGTTGTTTGTTGATCTAACTTCAAATGCAAAGGGATAAACAAAAGGAATGGATACCCCCAAATTCTCAGCCAGCACGGCTTACAGCTGGGCAATAGTCCATAAAGGTGACTTTTTCTGAATTCTGCAAAAGGCACAGACACATTTTCCCCAGCATGGCACCTGATGTCTGAGCAAGAGATGAAGGTGAACAAAGAAAGGAACCTTTCTGATAAATTTCAAAGAGAAATTCTTTTAGTGTTTCCCTCAATGGTGTTTTATATCATCTAAGAGGAGAAAAATTCAACAGGGAAGGGAGTGGAATGATACTCACCATGATTAAGGTGCTGTGTTGTGCTCATTTGTTTTGCATTGTGTTAAAATTACACCAAAGCCGTTACTGCATTCACATCACATTGAGCTGATTGCATCCAGGGGTAAAATGCCAATCCACCTGTTAAGGGTGCTTCTGAATGTTTCCTTTTTGAAAACAAAAAGTGTAGACGGTCTAGTCTCGTGCGCTCCCAGACGCATCTGGTGGGGCCACTGTAAGATACAGGAAGCTGGACTAGATGGGCCGTTGGCCTGATCCAGCATGGCTCTTCTTATATTCTTATGTTCTCTTTTTTTCAGACGATCATTAATCTGCTGGCTAAAATTCTTGGATGCTTAAAGATAAAGCTTTTTTTAGTGTACAATTGCTGTACTCATTCAAGGAGGTCTTGGGCAGGTCTAGACAACATGGCTTTCAAAACACAGCTCTTGTGCCTTTTTCTATTGATTCCCTCTCTTTGTCTCTCGCACTCTCTGTGTGTGCATATTCCTTCTGAGAAATATGCTAAGAGGGGAAAAAGATGGAATAACTGAGTGCACAAGATCGCTACAACTGAAATATGGTTGCCTTCCTTCTGTAAGAACAAACAGGTTATAAGGGAAGGTGAGTGGTTTTTCCCCCATGGAAGGGCTTGAAACCGCTTTAGTTTCAGGATTTCGGATGGAATTGTGTAAACGTAAGAGACAACAAAATGTTGGGAAAGAGATTTACGGAGAAAGAGCGGTGGGAATTTTACAAGGATTTTTGCATGTGTATGCCCAAATACACTTCTGTTTTTTTTCACAACACAAAACTCTGCAAAAAAATAATAAATCTTGAAGACTCTCAGAATCTCACCTGACAGGGTCAAAACCTTGGCAAATGGCCACTATCACTTGTGAGAACAAGTTGGAAGAGATTTATTTTTGAGATGGGCATAGACCTGAAACAAATGTGGTTCGTCATGATTCGTGGCTTCTAAAATGAAAAAGAAAACCAAACTTGCTAATGGTTGGGTTTTCCGTTCATGATCAGTGGAGGGGGCTAGCTGCTTCTATTGCGCCACCATTGATGTCATGTCACTGCTGCTACTCTGCTGTCACCACTGTGGCTAGCCTAAAACCACTTGTTAGTCATAGGTCGAGTAGAACCCACACAATCCATGGACCCTTAGTAAGTCAACTCTCATGCCAGTCTTATTGATTAAGCAGGTTAAGTCTAGGTGGAAATTCCAATAGGATCAGAATGAAGGAACACTACAGAACAAAGCCATAGGAAATGACTCAAGGAGGCAAGCCAGTCTACATGCAACACAAGAGAAACAACCACGTGCATGCAATACAGAGCCTTTGTACACGACCCCTAAACTCCGCAGCAAATGGCTGCAAGCTCCAGAGCTTACAATTGTTTCCCCACCAGCTCCGGAGTATGCAGGAAATTAAGTGTGACCACGCCCACCTAAGCGCGTCCCAGCGCACTTTTCTTGTACCTGCTCGAGGAGGGTGAAAATCCCCAGGTCCGGATTTAATCTGGTCAGTGTGGGGCTCTCCTCGCTTCTGTTTGTTTGTTTTTTTTGCCTCCCGCCCCTTTAAGAGAAGGGGCAGGAGGGAAAAAAAGCAAACAGAAGAGAAGGAATTAGGATGACGGAGCTCCGGGCAGCTTCGGAGGTGAGCCTGCATTTTTTTCCTCTTTTTCTTCCTCCCTTCCCTCACGCAGACAGGAGCAAGGAAGTGCGGAGTGGTGGGGAGGAAGGAAGAGCAACGAACCCCTAAGATCTCTGGTCCAAATTTAAGTGGCCAGCGGATCTTAGGGGTCGTGTGAAAAGGCCCAAAGAGTAACCTGCTGCCTGTAATCTACTTGAGACAACCCAAGCAATTGCAGTAGGAGTTTGTGGAGCCATACCATCTGGCAACACAAGCAACAACTTTTCTGGAATGCCAATCCTGCTTGATCACTCATTGCCAATTATCATTAACAACATCAATGCAGCTTGCTTTTTTACTCACTTTGTTGCAAGCTCTGAGGATGGAACAGATGGTGTTATAAACACACACTACATATGTACTTATCTGATATCTATACATATCAATACCATGCCAGATTTCTTAGTACGTGGCATATTATTTAATTATCTCTAATTATAGCATCACTGTGTCATTAGAGGAGCCTTCATTATTTGGGTAAATCGAACAAATCTTCCTTTCTCTTTCATTTCATTTCACTCCCTGAAATTTTTGTTGATTCCTAAGACACGACAATTTCTCCATAATTTTCATTCTGCAACTGCTGCAAAACGATGAAGTACTCATCAGTCTGGGGAAGCACACACCACTTCCCGTAATTGGTATTATTTTTGTTATTCCAGACCCGATTGAGTTGGGAATTATGGCCAAACTTCTATATGGAAACAGGCTGAATTTCAACAGAGTCAACTGCTATAATTGTTCTGATTTTAATGAGAGATGGGCACGAACTGAAGTACGAATTGAAAAAAAAATCCACAAATCAGGCTGTTTCCTGGTTTTATAAATCAGTTCAGGCATCCAGTTTTGCCAAAATGAAATGAAGCACCAAACCTTTTTTCCCAAGCATATGCACAGAGACTGCGGGCATCTGCATTGTGGATTTTCCTTTATCCCAGGTTGGGTCAGGCCCATAAACCCCAGGATAAACAAGGGGTTACATTTCATCATTTTTACAGTTTATTTCCATCTCTAGTTTCCACCAAATATTCATGTTTGCCAGGAAGCATCGCCACACAGCTCCTTATTTTGGAAGTGTCATGCCCAACTCAGCATCCCCCACCCCCAAAGATGGGAGGAACAACGAAACTCATTATCACCTACCAATGTAGATGCCTGTGCTAGGTTGCCAGGTCTCACAACACTAATTCAACAGCGTAGGAACCACCTCATGAGGAAAGAGGAGTCCTTGGAAAAGTCCCTGATGTTGGGAAAGATTGAAGGCAAAAGGAAAAGGGGACTGCAGAGAATGAGATGGTTGGATGGTGTCATCGATGCAACCAACATGGATTTGACCAAACTCCTGGAGGCAGTGGAAGACAGGAAGCCCTGGCGAGCTCTGTTCCATGGGGTCACGAAGTCTCGGACATGACTGAACAACAACAAGAAGCAACCACTCTTTTTTTAGTTCCCCAGCTAGTCAGAGCTGTCTCAAGAGAAGCAGCAGTGTAAGAAACGAGCTCAGGTTTGTCAAGGTGATTCCTGCCTAGATACCCTAAGCATATCCAGTCTCGCCTGATTTCAGAAGCTAAGCAGGGTCAGCCCTGGTTAGTACTTGGATGGGAGACCACTAGGGAATACCATGTGCTGTAGGCGCCTGGAGTAGAAACTGGCAAGCCACTCCAGTATTCCTGCCAAGAAAACTCCATGGACATGGAGTAACGAAGAGTCGGTCACGACTGTAACGACACAACACACACACATTGTCAAGGTGACAAACCATCCCTACCTATTCCCAGCCCATGCCAGGCATCACCAATGGGTGGGCATGTCGAACTTGCACAGTGCTAGAATGCCGAAAAGCCAGAAGCAATCAAGGGGATTGGAAGCAGAGCTCGAGAGTCACTGTGCTGCTGGAAACCAAACAAGAATCCCAGGGACTCTTAAAAGCATTTTTTTTCTGAGCCAATCTTTAGCCCATAAACTTGCACAATCCTGACTCTACCAATATTGTGATATTTAGAGCTGGGCAGTGGCAGATTCAGAATTTTTCACGGTTTATCTTCTCTAGCTTTTCTTCAGGTCTTTCTTGGTGGTTTTTCAAGCTGTCTCCTTCATTCTTTATGTAATGTAATTGTTTAATGTAATGTTGTATGTTAGGTGTCCCTCAATTCCCTGTTCTCAGTACCTGAACATGTCTTAATTGTATTTGACTGTATATTATCCTTCATTACTGTAAGCCACCTTGGGTCCTTTTCCAAGGAGAAAGGCAGGGTAAAAAAACCCACCTATTAAACAAACAAACAAACAAACAAACAAACAAACAAACAAACAAACAAACAAACAAACAAACAAACATATTCTTCCCTCACAGCTAGCATTACAATAAACGCAAGCAGTGCTCTATTAGGACATCCCTACTTTGCAAACACAAAATGGAATAAGTGACAATAATTTCCTGCTCAACAGGGAAGCGAGGTATTTTTTGTTTTTCCAGCAGGGTGCAGAGGCATCATAAGCGAGCCATTGTCAACATAAATCCAAGCCAGAATTCAGAGATACTCAATAGGAGGGCTAACTTTAATAAATGCACAGAGAACCGAGGCTGGAAGCATAAAACACACTGGATAAGTTACGATTCAACAAAAGAAAGTTTTCTGGAAGTTCAGCCAAAGAAATGGAGCTCAAATGAGAGATTTTCCATTGGGAAAATGTTCCCAAAAGTTGGAGAGACACACTGCATTGCATTGTATTCTTTACAATTGTTTGACATTATGATGATTATTACTCGCTCTGAGGATTCTATGTGAGACTAAACAGTGCAATTACATATATTTTCAGCGGTGATAATGGAGTAGGATGTGGGGGGGGGAATTATTTACTCTTTTTTCTTGCCTAAAGTTGGGAACGACCCCTGTTTTAATCTCCCAGAATTCCCTGGGTATTCTGGGAGTTGTGGTCCTGGCATCAACACAAATGCCTCAGGTACTCTGGGAGAGGTGATCCTTCATGGGGGAAAGGGAACTCTGGGCAGAGACATATTCTAGAAAGCTAGAGTTTGAAACTCTACCCAAAGGACTATTAAAAGATAGCTGGATATTTCTTAACAGTCCTAGAATTCCCTGGGGTATTCTGGGAGTTGTAGTCCTGGTATCCATTGAAATGGCTCTGGGAGAGTTCACTCTTGAGGGGAAACCCCCCCCCCCCCCCAAAATTATGTACTCTAGAAAACTTGAATTAACACATCACTCACTCTCTCTCTCAAAAAAAAAAAAGGTCAATGCAAGATAGCTGCACATGTCTCCCCACTTCAAAAAAATCTGGAAACTTCATATACTTATTCTGGGAGTATTGCCGTTGAGTGGGAGAGAAAATGGGGCATGACATAACCCCAACTTTTTTTTTGCAAGACAAGAGAAGAAAACCCACTGAGGCCTGTGATTAAATTGCAACAAATAAAAGGACATGGATTGTGCTCTTGTCATTTTACATTTTTTTTTCTGACCTTCCTCGCAGAGGCATCCATTTTCAGACACCTCCAATTCATTACAGTCTCCCTAAAGGGCATCATTGGTGTGTCTCATTCCTGCCAAGGCCCCCCCCCCCCATACACACACACACTGCCACCGCTGCCGCCAACACCCAAAATCTGAGCTGGCTTTGCATTTCAGCCCTCACATACCTGCCACAAAATGGAAGGTGTCTGTTTAGTTTGTCATCTGTGGTAACATTCAGGGCCATGATTATACCTCGTGCCCTTTCGCTTGATCTGGCGGCCTTTAATTATTTTAACATATTGACTTATGCAAAGCAGTTGCCTCCAAATCCAATTTTTTAAAAAAAAAAATCCCCAGAATCTTTTGAACAAACAACAGAGGTGTGTGTTCTCGGTTCAGGGTCTCTTCTATCACTTGGTAATTTTGGGGTTCCCTCCCCTCAATGCAAAAATAGGGGAATTAGTTAAATTCCTGTCAATGACTTCTATGTGAATATTATTTTTTTGTTACATTAAGGCTGAGGGATGCCAACATTTAACACCAGGGATCTCTTTTGCTCTCTTTTTCGACAGATTGCTTTTCCCCACCCAAACTTTTGATTCGAAACAAGTGTGTTTATTTTGTTGTTGAGAAAATTAGCACACAGACACCCCAAATACAGGGGTACCCCGACTTAAGAGCAGCTCGACTTAAGAGCAGAAAACGGTTGGCATTTTAACTGCCACCTTACAAATTTTAGATATGGTCTGCTTGACTTACAAATATATATTTTTTATTTTTTAACTTTAAAAAAATTAGATAGGTACCCCGACTTAAGAGTAGTTCGACTTAAGAGCATGCATTTGGAACAGATTAAATTCATAAGTTGAGGTGCCACTGTACCTATATCCAATGATTGCCAAGAATTACATGTTTGGCTCCCTTACTTTTAAAAACTTAGGATGTGATCAAACAGCTGCAGAGGCTGATCACCCAGAAAGGGTTCTTTTAATAGGAATGATCCTTCTTAACACATCCCTTCTATCTCTTGGGGAAATCAATGGAGCCTAAAGTTACATTCCTACAGCAGAACCAAAAAGATGATAGACTGGGGTCAGGATGAAGCACATTTCCCCAAGTGACATGTGACAACCAGGGAAAAGATGGCTCCAACAGTGGTCTATATTGTGTCCTGTTTCCCCATGTGATCAAACCCTAATATTTATTCATTTATTTTAGAGTATTTTTACCCTGCCTTTCTTCTTGGAAAAGGACCCAGGTGGCTTACAGTAATGAGGAATAATATACAGTCCAGTACCATTAAGACATGTTCAAGTATTTCAGAACAAAGAATTGAGGGACATCTTACAGCATTAATAGACAACATTACATTAAAGCAACACGGTTATGAGGAGCTATAAACACAAAGTCTATGTGAACCCATAGATTCATATAAAATATGCATGGTAGTCCATCATTCAGGGAAAGCTTGCCTGAAGAGAAAGGTGTTTGCCTGTTTCCGGAAGGATAACAGAGATGAGGCAGTCCTGGCCTCCAGTGGGAGGGAGTTCCAGAGTCTGGGCGCAGCAGTTGAGAAGGCCCTTTCATGGGTAACTCATTCTTAAGCTGGCTAGGTAGCTCAGTGGTTTAGGGTTCTCGCTGTGAATCCAGAGGTTGAGAGTTTTTTCTGCTTTTTTGGACTTCCCTTTTATGGGGGAAAGCAGATCAGTTATGGACACTATCATGATGAGAATTTGCACTGCTATATTTAACATTATTTTACTGTCCAAGTTATATCTGAGAGCAATTTGAAAGTAGGCTTCTCAGCCAGCCATGACAGTTATAGAAAGATTCATGAAAGAAGACCATCTTTTATTTCAAGTTCAGAATTAGACATAAACTTTCACTTTAAGTTGGATCAATCCTCATGAATAACCTTCTCCAAAAGTTCCATTTCAAGCCGCTAGGGAAAGCTTCCCAAGGGAAGTCACCTTGGGTCCTTTTCCAAGGAGAAAGGCGGGGTAAAAATATTCTAAATAAATAAATAAATAAATAAATGTACTTCAGAGGGAATTAAACCATACTAACAACTCACTCCTTTTGAGAACTGCTGCTGGTACCATTGCCGTCTTCCTGGAAAACCTCAGAAGATGTGACAGGGTAACAACTTAGCTGGAGAAGTGGAGAGGATGACCGCGGCTGCAGTTCCTCGGGTAGGCCTTGAACCCTTTTCCAGATCTCATGGCAAGCTTTATCCAGACTGTCCTGGGGTGTGTTGTGATGGATCCAGATGTGCCTTGGGTAAGGACCCAGGGGGAAAGAGCCCTTGGGGGTGACTGCCGAACATGGCAGGCTGCTCCTACTTGTCAGCATCTTCCCTCACTTGTTCAGGGGAAGAGGAGTAGAAATTAAAATAAAAGGGAGAGTTGGCCATATGCTTTTCGGCGGCATGTGCCCGGCGCGTCCTTTCTGTTTCTGTTCAAAGATGACACAGCATGGAATGGATGGCAACAAACCCTGGTAGCCAAGCAACCATAGAACCCTTGCGGCATGGCAACTGCCACACATGATGGCATTGGACCACACTTACCGTATATACTCCAGTATAAGCCGAGTTTTTCAGCCCTTATTTTTGGGAATAAGGGGTCCCAGAAAGAGGGAAAAGCGAAACAAAGATGGTTACTTTACGTCCTTCCTCGTTCCGAGATTCTCTTCGTTTCGTGATAACGTCGTTCGCAGTCACGTGGTCTTGTCCCCGTTCTGTCCCTGTTTCCGTTTACCCATGGGTGTGATTGATGGTATTGTGGCGACTGTTACTTCACGTCCTTGTTTCGTGACAACACCTGTACTTCCTTGCCTTTGTTTTCCGGGGGTTTTTTTTGGTCCAACCTTCTGTTTTTCGATATTTCGATTCTCTGTAACTGCCTTTCATGCATTAAGCAGCAAAGTTCGAGGTTTTATGCCTTCTTCCCTCTCATTGTTTACCAGGCATGTCCAAACTTCGGCCCTCCTGATGTTTTGGACCACAACTCTCAGAAGTCCAAGCCTGTATTTCCAGTGGGAAAGGCCTGTGGGAGTTGCAGTCCAAAATATCTGGAGGGCCAAAGTTTATGCCATTGGGATTGTACTGGAGAATGCAACTTTGCACTCCTGCCACTAGATGGAGAATGCACACGTTGCATGACGAGCCTTACTTCACAGGCACGTGTCTCGAAACAGGAACCGAGACAAGAGAATTCCCGAGGTCAGGGAGAGGTATGGCTCATCATGCTTAAATCTCAGTTCAGGAAGCATGGTCGGGATGAGATTCCGCTGTCACAAAATGGACGTGGAGTAACATTTTGTCGTACCGGTCCCAAGCAGGACCGTGAACCGCGATGAGAGGGATGTGAAGTAACCGTCAATGGGAGGCATTGCATTGGGTCAAGAAAACCAAATGACCCAGCTCTCCTTCTTACCATTGGGATATCTGGACACATAGTTTGTTATAACAGCAGCAACAACAGCAGCAGCAGCAGCAGCAGCAGCAGCAGCAGCAGCAGCAGCAGCAGCAGCAACAACAACAACAACAACAACAACAACAACAACAACAACAACAACAACAACAACAACAACA